>NW_021024645.1:150077-214842 GCF_004153795.1 Camellia sinensis | reverse complement strand
GGGGGAATCTGGAAAGTTTGCGACAAAATGGTGAGTGTTGGTTCAATGGGTTTTTGCGAGACGACCTTGCAACCAACATCCAGCCTTCATTCATTCTTTCTATGCTTCTTCCGCACGTTCTTCCTCTTCCGATCACTCAACCACTACTATTTGCCGCCAACCAATACTATCTCTTCACCACTTAAGTTCCAATCCATCATACCCTATTAACCTCACTGTCATCGCTACTGGCACTCGACGATTATACCACTAACACCGTGTCTTCTCATCCACCACCACAACTACTACGTACAGTCTGTCCACATCTACCACCACCACTATTGATCACTTTAACTGTCGTTCACCACCCTCACCATTGCCGTCCCACCACACCGCAGAGTCTACAAACTGTCATCCACCACCCCTACACCACTCTACCACTACCCACTAGCGTTGCAATACGCCACCACTACACCACTCCCATCCCTTGCTAGCTTAATAAAATAAATATCCATTTTTAGACAAATGCCAATATAATGAATGGCAACGAATTTATGGGGCTATACAACAAAGCCTACCAAAATGAACGATATGAATATCAAAAGAAACACCATGGTGGGCAAGTTTTAATGGTTGTATAGATTGCAAGCGCTATAGTGGTGTGATAGAAATCACAACATAATAGCCTCATCATTACGTTAAAGTCGTAATAGTCGTACATGCCTGCTATATCACCATTACGCCGTTATAAACATTACCTACTATTTTGTTTTATTATAAAATTTTGTAATTAAGATATTCTCTCTTTTTATTTTCTAGTTGTTTAAAAATGCACAAACAAACACACATAGAACTTAAGTACAAATTTTAAACCCCACATTTTTAAATGCTTTAATTTTTAAATCGACAAGACTTGAGTTATTATCAAGATTAAATGAACTTACTTCTCTCCTTTCCATTTCAAATTTTTAACACTTATTCTAATTATTGTTATTATTATGACAACTTGCATTACCTTTTTTCATTTTCGTTTGAATATTAGTTATATCTATTTCCTCTTAAGTTAAATTATTGGAAATAATTTGATTTTAGTTATTATTTTTATATATTATGTTTCGACATATTTTATTTTGAACTATGTTTATGAGACTATTATTTTTATATTAAATCATACTTCTTTTGTCTTAATAAGTTCAAAATTATCTATAAGTATTATTAGCAAAATATAGAAAATTAAATAATGCCAAAAAAAAAAAATTCATAATGACTTAAAACCGATATAATAAATTCATATTAGTTTATTTGACATCATGTTTACCAAACTAAACATAAATATATCAAAAATCATTATGTACTGAAACCCTAAAAAAAAATCTTTCTCTTTTCTCTGTGAATTTTCTACCAGGAAAGAAAGAGATGTCGATAGTTCCGCCCACCTCTCCATCTCCCTCTTATCTCCTTCCCTTCATTTCGTATCCTCCTATGACCCTTTCCAGATTGTTCCAACTTACATCAATGTTTTTTTCACTAGTTCGCTATCACTGACTTACCTCTCCAACCAGTCGATGTCCAAATTAAATCTAGGGCTGTCAGATCTTCCCACAAATTAAAGTCAACGCTGGGATTAATGTGTTGTTCACAATTAGGTGACAATCTCAACTTCAATGTTCTATCTTAACTAGTGCAGATGAGTCTTCGTAGTCCAAGTTGAAGGTGCAGTAATATGGAGTTTCGGATTGAGTTTATAGCGACTTGGATCTAGTGTTTTTTTTTTGTTTTTTTTTTATTTTTCTTAAACTTTTTTAGTTTGTGATTGAATAATCATTCATGCGTTAGAGATTTATTTTCCTCGTTTGTGGGAACCTTTCTCCTCTATAGAGATTGGATCATTCGTTTCTATGAAATTTTTTTAATCTTTTTAAGATCTATGATACCACTTTGTATTAGATTAATCTTGTCTTTTATCAGTTTTCGTAATGAATTTTATTCGCTATATAAAAAAAATATATTATTGAAACCACTACTACAATGTAATTTGAAATTATAAAATATAGTGTATCTGTTTATTTTCCTAAAGTTGTGAGAAAATTAAAAAAATTTACGATTCAATTGCCACAACCGTTACGCTAGGCAATTATTATTATTATTTTTTTTTTTGAATGAATATACACTACACTGCAATTGTTACAACTCTACAACTTCATCAACTCGAGCAATGTTTATTAACCACAATTTATCCAAACATTGTAGTGGGCTTCATGAATCCTTAAAGTTTTGATTAAGTGTGATTTGAAATGATTTAAAAGTAATCTGTACTTTTTGACTTTTATGAAATATGAGTTGAGTATTGAAGTGATAGTGATAGAAACTGGTGATGGATTAAATAATGATGTGACTTAAAGTAGAAATAGTGATTTTTTTACTTTTTTAAATATGACAAACAAGACCTACACATTTAAAAGGATTTAAACATCATCAAAAAGAAAAAAAAAGAAAATGTAACGAGGTGTAATGTTTGCTATTAAAGGATCTCAATATAAGTATAACATTAACCCAACATAATTTTCCATCGAAATACAAAAGCAGATAATTCATTAGTTAAAACTTTTATTACTTATCATATAACTAGTAACATAATTATAATAGTTTCAGTACTAAAATTTGTTATGCTTACATCCTTGTTGATCTATCATATACTAGTAATTATATTATTAATTTATTATATTTTTATACTCCTCGTCCCAAAATAATTGATCTTTTTTGGAGAATCTAAACTTTTTTCGTGTACAATTAGTTGCATTTGAAAAAATGTTTGATTTTCTCCAAAAATTCACTTTTGATGTATAGTTTTTTTGGGAAATATCAATGCAATATTATATTTTTTAGTTGTTATTAATTTAAAAAGGGCAAAATAAATTTTTTATTATTATGTATGATTTTGAAGATGACTAATATTTT
Organism: Camellia sinensis; assembly: GCF_004153795.1. NCBI lineage: Eukaryota > Viridiplantae > Streptophyta > Magnoliopsida > Ericales > Theaceae > Camellia > Camellia sinensis. The sequence continues at coordinate 211,905 of NW_021024645.1, read as the reverse complement.
GAACAATTAAAAAATGAAATAAGGCACTAATATTTGGGACGAAAGATTAATTTTTTGTGTCATGTTGTTAACAAAATAAAAATCTACTGTACACTGCGAGACCGCACAACGAGCATTAGATTGCCCGACTGGCTGTGCGAGAAGTCAGAGTGACTGCTGGGCACTAGGGCACGAGCCTCACGTGCAACTCAACCTCTCCCAAATGATAGTACCGCGTCTTTAACTTTCTGTTGTAATCGTATCGGATCAATTTGTTATTATCATTTTTTTTTAATATATTTTATTTATAAATTTTATTTAAAAGACTTATAGTTTAATAAGTTTACAAGTTTTCATTGTGTGCTATCAAGTCTATATGTTTGATTTATATTTTAATATGTCTGTTCTTGTATATTATAATTATTATTGGCTATATATTTTGTACAAGTCAGTTACAATTCGACGCGTACAAAGTAAGGGTAGTACGAAGAACTATTTAAATCTTGATCTTGATCTACACGTGTCAGTCTATATTGTTTGTTCGAGATCTAAGTAGCAATTGGAGCAGCAGAGAGGATACAAAGTATGTAGGCATTATCGGTTACTCACATTTTGAATTCAAATTCAGGAGGAAGCTATACTGCAAGTCATGCGTAATGGAGCTAATCTGAGGCAACATGATCCAGCTATCATGGAGGAGCAGTTCGACGGGTTAGAAATACAGTTCGATGGTCATTTTAAGTAGTATAAATATCAGAGAAAGGCCCTAGAAAAGACACCCGGACTCAGATCCAAAAAAACCATCTTATTCTACTGTCTTTAGTTTTACATGTCCTATTCTTACATTCCAATAACTTTAAAATTCTGCACTGCAACGCATTCATAGGAGTTAGTTATTCAAGTATGGATTGTCGCCTGGTAACCTCTTACGAGCTGACTTTGAATCATTGTTAAGTTTTTCATCTAAACGAAATGCTTCAGTGTTCTCATTTGATGGGTATTTCGTTTTAATTCTTCTAAAGTCAAGGGCGGTACTAGTAAAACTCCTCTCATTGAGGCTGAGGAGAACTAAAACACAATTCGTCTGATAATTGTGGCAATTAAATTTCTGTAAGACTGATTGATCCTTGCTGGCACGCTGTGCAAGTACAATATAACCTTCGGAAAGCCAAAAAAAGCGCAACACATATTTTGGCACGCCCTGTGGACTAAGTTGAAATGGCTAGACGTAGGAGACAAGGAGAAAGAGTGAACGCTTGGAAGAAGAGTGGAGAGGAAGAGTAATCCTAATCCCAGAGGAATAATATAATAACACATCTGTAGGAATACTCCCATTTATCGAACCTATGGTTCGAACAGACCAGTACTTCAGAACAGAAACCATATGTTCGTAATATTGGACGAGACCATGGATTGGACCATCCAACTCCCATCTACTCAGCCAATTGAACCATGGGGTAGCTAAATAGATGCAATGGGACAGCATATGAATGAACAACAATGGGAAGTGGGCAACACCTTTTTGGATCGAATGAATACCACCAACTAACAAACGGAAGACACATGACGGAAATTTCGAATGTCCCTCAGCAAAGATTGGCTAGGATAAACAGTCTATGCAAAGTTAACGGACTATCTAATGCCAAACTTAGTAATCAGAACTATGGAAAACCATCACCTCAGTCTTGATACAACCGTGTTCAAGGCCCTGTAGCAGTCAAAATGTCTAGTACTTAACGAGTGAAAGCCATGAAATTTGGTGTGGAAACTGGCCCCAGTACAAGAAAATGCGTAAGAATGGTTCCAAAAATCCCATTGTTCAAAGCACATTTACCTGGCCAAGGAGTTCAACTAATCCCTTATTGAATTTATACCCGGGGAAGTTGGAAGGTTTTCCTACAAGATGATGAGAACAACACCAGTTTGCAACACCTTTCGCATGTCCTGTCATAGGACAATTCAAAGAGGTACCCACACCCAACAGCAGCCTGCACCACAGGACACCAGTCCCAAAACATGAAACCATCTATGGACCAAGAGGACCACAAGCACAAGGTTGTCCACCAGAATCCGTATTTGTTCCTCCAGCGGTGTTCAGCAGGGCACAAAAGATGTCGTCCTAGGACACCAAATTGTTGACTGTTAGGAGGATGTGTGGCCAATGGCTCGGGGTGTCCAGACTCCTGTATATCAACAAGTCGGCCCGGCGTACCCAGAATAGGTAGATAGGTACATGAATTACCAAGAGGTTCACGATACCAGATTTCAGCTCTCCTCTTTTATGGGAATGGAAAACTACGTCAACAGTAGAACAGTAGTCGCTAGGTTTGCGCTCAATGCGTGAATTCACTAATAAGACTTATATTGAAGTTGAGACTGTCCCCAAACTCTCTAACTAGAGGGAGCATTGTATGGTACATTAACCTTACACCTAGCTCAATCCAAATCGGAACAAAATGGAAGAGCATCTTCATGCCCAATTCTTTCCAATCGAGCTAATTTCCATGGCAGACCTGGGCCAGGTTGAGTCAAAGGCTGAAGAGAAAGGTCTTACTCAGTTTCATTGCCAAATTTAAAAGGGCTCAAACATAAATGTATGAAGTCATTTGCCCAGAAGCCAGAAATTCGTAATAATTTGCTTAACAAATGGCTTAAGAGTTTAGTCGAAAGAAGTTTTGATACTCAACAGAGTTCGAGGACAAGGGAAACTGACTTACAAAGTATCTAGGTAGAAGCATTAACTAGAAGAGGAGCAAGATCGAAATAATGCATTCATACAAGACATACTACAAAGCTCCTAACTATGAGATTTGATGCAGCAGAGCATTGTAGTGAAAAGAAACCTTTGATCTGGAAGCACATAATTCATAAGGATACAATAAATTGACTAGCAGTTTTAAAAAGAAAGACCTTGACAAGCGAATACTCTTTCGATTAACTAAGCAGATGACATCTTTGATCATTTGCTTGCGGCCAACTTCCTTAGTTCCCAAAAGTGTTAAAATTGCCCATCTCTTGATGAACTGTAAAGGGAAAGTATATTGTAAATGGCAATTGAATTCGTTGGTCTTACTCGACCTAAAAACTGTGTTTTCTTTCAAGACATGATCCAAGAACAAATCGGAAAGGAAGTTTGAAATTCCAGCCAAAGCTGAAAAAGCCATGGGGATCGACAGTAAATCCATTCCAGAAATTGGAGATTTGGTTGCAGCCAATTTCATGTATGCTGGATTTTTAGAACCTGTCTTGAAAATTAGAAGAAAGTCAATGTGCGGATGCATGTTGTGGTACAAACACAGCTATCAAGAAAGACACTGGAAATCATACCGCATATTGAGACAAGATTCTCAACACAGAGAGATCTAAGAGGAAGAAAGACACTAGGATTGCGAATCCTTAAGAAAGCAGACTAATAATGCAAAAATGTAGTCACTAATGCAGACTACTACAAATGGTATGAAAGGACTCCCGATGATGGCAAACTAATACTACTAGGCATGTGCAGAGACGTCCCCAAAACCAACCCAACTGCTTACCATACACAAGTCACTAATCCACTCTTCGTGTCAGCCCAGCATTTGAGGTTGAACCAACAGTTGACATCGATGCATTTCAAAGGCGAAAGCCTTTACATGATCCAGGCCCAGCTCATTGTTACAGCAATAGAGAGCAGTCATTCTGGGAGGAATTGGAACGAGAAGTTCCCAGTTTCAATGGGATCAAGCCAGAGATTGGTCCCCTAGCCAGCCTCACGCAAACAAGACAGAAGTGTCATACCAAGGCCGGGAGTTAGGCCTAAAGCATGCAAGTTAGCAACTCAATGGCCTCTCGCAGCTAGCTTCGAGGAAGGCCTATTGAAGGATAGAAGGAAGTAGTTCAACGGCAAGACAGAATAGGTTCTGTGGTACCTGGGTCGCCAAGACTGGTCTTGTAATGCAGAACAAAACCCTAGGGAGATGTCACCAAAAGAGGTTTGCTGGAACCACAAGTAGATGGTCAAACCTCCTTTGAGTGGCCCAAAAAATTGGGTTCTTGCCTTAAGCACCTAAAAACAAAACGAAAACCTTTAAAGGGTATGGGGGTTCCCCAGTTGATTTTTTTTTTTTTTAGAATCACAAAGAGAGAAAAAAATTCAACGTAGGTACACTCAAGTACCAGCGAAGACATGAAAGAAATGGAGGGTTCTTCTTTGGTCATAGACAGAAGGAAGTAGTAATCCCAAAGTCAGACCATACTCCAAAAACCAACTGTTACCAGCAAAATGGTGTTGCAGCCAGAAGAACAGTTAGCCAACAGTTCACTCCGAACTAAAGCTAAGAGAGAAAGTCAGTTTAACGGGATTAGAGAAGGCATTCATGGAGAGAGTGACAGCAAGGCAAGAACGGTAGTGGCTTAGGCCAAAAGAAAGAAATGGTTGAGGAAGAAATGTTCAAGCGTCATGGCTGAATACAAACATTTCTAGTTGAAAAACAGTCGTGACAGACCATTCAAAGGTGATGAAGTACCAGAGAACAGCATTGGAGGATGCTTCTGAAAGACTGAAACAAGGTGGCCAAAAGGAGAAGCAGGAACAGCCACAATCCAATTGCTCAGTGTCATGTGAACATGATACACATCACTACCGCTTGAATTCCAAGCTAGAGATGAGAATCAAGAATGGGGGCATAAGAAATTGATCCAATTCCAATCTCTAGTGAAGACCTCACAATGAGGCATAGTACAAATAATTCTGGAAGTGTACCCCAATTGGAAACTGAATTTTGAGAGTAGAAAAGTGGTAAGGTATGAACCTCTCGTATCCTTTGAAATATCCCTCGAATTCTATGACAAAAGCATGTTAAGCCTTTGTATATTAAGCCTCTTCGAGGATTACAGTTGAACCGAGTCTTAGTCGGGATTAATGGCAGCGGTAACTTACTACCGAAATCTTCCTGAAAGAAATTAGGGAAAAAGGAATCCCAGTTAATCCCAACCAAGTACAACCATTTAGCTGGTGTTCTAGGGACAAACAGATGGCCCAGGGAATTCTACCCATCAACTTGAGTGTGGGAACCAGGGACTGCATAACGGCGTTCTTCGTCATCGACAGTAATGCTAAGTACAATGCTTTACTTGGTAGAGATTGGATCCACACTAACAAATGTGTGCCTTCCTCTTTGCATCAGAAAATAATGATGGCCCTAGGCAATGGAGAGACAGAGGAAATTGATGCAGATCCTCAACCTTTCATAGCCTGCATAGACTTCGCAGAAGCCAAGTTGTATATTGAGGGAGTGACACCACTCAGTATACTGAGGAAATCTGATGGCTCAACCAAAGTAACGGCTGATGAGGAAGTGACACACCTGAAGCACTTAGTCCAGGAGAGTGCTGATGAAGAGGTGGTCGTTAAAGATGACAATGATGCCTGGTTGTAGGCAGCAAGATGAGACACCAGAAGCCAAGTCTTTGGCTTTAATTAAGTTTTCAATATTGGATGTAAAGTCAATAGTCCAGAAAGTGCAGGAGCAAGAGAAGGAAGCCATGATAATTGGCTACAAGCAGGAGCAGCAACAAGCCAGAGTTTTGGCCCTTGATAAATACTGTGCATTGGACATAGAAACAAAAGTCCAAGAAATACAGGAAGAAGAAGCCTTGTGGACAGACTTCGTCTATGAGGAGGAGGGTAAAGAGGTTGAATCAACGAACCTGGGAACAAAACACAGTAAGGAGATTGCTTCAAAGCCAGAAGGAATCAAAGAAGGAGCTCCAGTAAGTTCTCAGGTACAAGACCCCTTAGAAGAAATAAATTTAGGGGGATGGTTCTGTACAACAACCCATTTATATAAGTGCTTGGTTGAATACTATTGACAGAAACCAATTGTTGGTTATTCTGAGGAGAAATAAAGATTGTTTCGCATGGTCTTATAATGAACTACCAGGATTGGATAGGTTATTAGTGGAACATAGGCTCCCTATGAAGCCTAACTTCAAGCCATACAAGCAAAAACCAAGAAAAATGGGTCCATAAGTGATTCAGAAAGTTAAGGAAGAAATTCTTAGACTACTCAAGGCAGGCTTTATTAGGACAGCCAGGTATGTTGAATGGCTATCTAATATTGTGCCTGTAGTTAAGAAGAATGGTAAAATGAGGGTATGCATTGATTTTAGAAACTTAAATCTAGCAACTCCAAAAGATGAATATCCTATGCCTATAGTAGATTTGCTGGTAGACAGTTCAACAGGGCATCAAATTTTATCAATGATGGATGGGCACTCTGGTTATAACCAAATCTGCATTGCGGAGGAGGATGTTCACAAAGCAGCATTCAAATGTCTTGGAAATATTGGCACCTTCGAATGGGTTAAAATGTCATTCGATCTGAAGAATGTTGGGGCTACATATCAGAGGGCCATGAACACTATCTTTCACGGCCTCATTGGAGGATATTTAGAGTGTTATATTGATGATATTTTAGTTAAGTCCCAATCTATGGAAGAGCATCTGTTTCACTTAGAAGCAGCTTTCGAAAGAATGAGAAAGTTCAAGTTGAAACTTAATCCTCTTAAGTGTGCTTTTGGCGTATCATCTGGAAATTTCTTGGGCTATGTAGTACACAAGAAAGGAATACAGAATGACTAGAATAAAGCCAAAGCCATCATTGAAGCCAGACCCCCATCAAGTAAGAAGGAATTACAAAAGTTCCTTGGACAGGTTAATTTTCTTCGAAGATTCATCTCTAACACTGCAGGAAAAACTAAAGTATTTTCTTCCTTGTTAAGGTTAAGAGATGAAGAGGAATTTGTATGGACAGCAGAGCATCAAATTGCTTTCGAAGGAATCAAAGCCTATATAGCGATCCCAGTTGTCCCTTTACTGTTCTGTTGTATTCCGGACTCGGTTCCAGTTGGTAGTGGTATCTATCTAGTTGTCGTCCTTTAATTTCACTTGATTGAGTTTTAGGATGTTTGAGCAGGGTTGTTACAGGTTGGTTAGGCCTTGGTTTCAATTCCTTGTTGTTTAGTTTTTAGGCGATCTGCTCGAGCGGGTCTTCTTGCGCTCGAGCGGGGATTGCACACCTCCAGTATTTCGTGTTCCTTCAAAACTTCTGCAGATGTGATTTTTATGCTCGAGCGGGTTTGTTTACGCTCGAACGGTTGCACTCGAGCGGGTTTGGTGGCGCTCGAGCGGGTAGTACTTTCTGGGTATAAGTTCTGGGAGGTGGAAATCTACGCTCGAGCGGACTGGTTTTCGCGCTCGAACGGAAGTGCTTTATTCTTATGTCTTGGAGCTCGAGCGAGCCTTATTGCGCTCGAGCGTGTCCAGATTTTTGTTCTTGGCGCTCGAGCGTTGTGTTCTCCGCTCGAGCGGGTCATGCGTATATGAGTTATCCGCTGGGTGATTTTTAAATCACTTTTTGCTTTTCTTTCTCTCTCCTACTTTTTCTAAAACCCATTTTTGAGAGCCTCTCTCTCTATAGAAACTCCCTTCTCTCTAGGGTTTGATCTAGTTAGAGTGTCTTCCTCACCTTCGGCCTTTGTAAAAGTTGTGTTAATCGTCGAGGGCGTCGTTTTGATCCGAGAATCTTGGTCTTTGGAGCACTTTGTTTTGGTCTTCTTCTCTATCCGAGCTCTAGACTTCGAGGTAGGATATCCTACTCCTCTTTATGAGCTTTGTCTTTAAATTTATGCATTTTGATATGTTGGGGGTTATTGGGTAATTTTGAGAGAGTTTGGGGCCTTATGTGTAAATTTACAAAAGTTGGGGTTTTAGCTATATAAAACCTAGGTACATGTTTTGTATGGAAAAGTGAAATTAATGTTAAACCATTAATGAAAATGGAACCTAAGGGTTGTAAATGTTAATTATGAAAATGCCCTAATTACATTGGTTAATTAATTTGCATAATTAATTATGAGAAATGAGGAATTGATTTGGAAAGATATGGGATTTAAGGGTGTAGTTGGATTATTTATCACTCACCTAGTTGGAATGTTGATTATATATCCATTGTTGTATTTATTTTCGTATAGAAAATAACTGTTTTGGGCTATCGGTGGAGGATAGTCTTGATTGTTGTAGACAATGCATGATAATTAGGCAGACTGAAACTAATCACTGGAATGTGTCATTGAGATTGACGATTGAAAGGATACATTAAATTTATGTATTGTGTGATGATGTGTATAATTGTTGTTTATATGCATTGTGTTGTGTTGGAGGAGATAGGGGATGTACTCCACGGTTTAGGGGAAGATAGGGGATGGACCTCTAAACCGGATGTTGTTGGGAGGAGATAGGGGATGGACTCCATAGATAGAGCTCATATGCTTATCTAGTAATGTGTTGACAGAGCTCATATGCTTGTCATTGGAAGTGTGATAGTGCTCTTATGCATATCTATGGAAGTGATGATATAGCTTGTATGCTTATCTGTTGGTGTGTGATATAGCTAGTATGCTTATCTATTATGAAATGGGAAAGTGTTTAATATGAGTTACTGTCTCATATAAGTTGTTTGGCCAGGTTCTGAGTCATGGTTATAAATTGAGAATTTAAAGGAATTGGAAAATGGATTATAACATGGACTTGTATGTCATGAAACCATAAAATGTGATAAGGGAAAGTATCAGTGTTGGCCATCTATCAACTGCTAATCTTTTAGTCATTGTTCATATTTGGTTTAGTGTATTTCTACTGGGCTGTGGCTCACCCTATATGGGAACATCATTTTCAGGTACAGGTAGCATGCCACCTCCAAGGACGTAGCTTGGGAAGCTAGAGGCAGGCGGACTTTGGTTGTTTTATTTCCTTGATGTATTACATGTATATTCAAGCCAAGGGCTTAACGTGTAAATGAGTTAGCACTCTTTTGTTGTAACCAAGTGTTAACTTGGAAAGCTGTAAGCCTTTAGTGCATTTCCTTTTGTTGTTAACATGTAATACTTTTGGTAATGGAACTCTGATGAATAGAAGAAAGTGGAGCTTTTATATATCAATGCATGTCTATATTGATGGGTTTAATGTTATAATTTTGAGGGCGTTACAGCCTACTTGGCAAACCCTCCAGTGTTGATGCCACCAAAGGGCGATAAGCCTTTGAAGTGGTATATAGCTGCAGCAGAAGATTCATTGGGAGCTTTCTTAGCCCAAGACAATGAAGAAGGCAAGGAGCAAGCTATTTATTACCTTAGTAGGTTTTTAAATTCTTGTGAATGTAAATATTCAGCTGTAGAAAAGCTTTTCCTTGCATTGTATTTTGCTGCAATGAAATTAAGATATTATCTTTTGCCTACAACTGTCTTGGTAATTGCAACCACAGATTTGGTTAAGTATATGTTATCTAGACCTATGTTGAGGGAAAAAATTGGCAAATGGGTATTAGCCTTGCTAGAATTTCATTTAGAATATGTTTCCCAAAAGGCAGTGAAAGGACAAGTTTTAGCCAATTTTTTGGCAGACCATCCATCTCAAACAGAGAGCCAAGAGATAATGGAACTTGGTATGGCTAGTGTTGAGCCGTGGCAAATGTGGTTCGATGGATCGAAAGCCAATGGCCTAACTGGAATTGGTATAATGATTAAATCACCACAAGGAATAGAAACCACTCATGGTTTCAGAGTGGATGAAACTACTTGTTCTAATAATCAAGCTGAATATGAAGCCTTGATAGTGGGATTGGAAATTCTTATTGGATTACAAGTACATACAGTTGACATATTTGGAGATTCTCAATTGGTGGTTAACCAAGTGAAATGGATTTTCAAATGTCAAAGTATAAGCATGTTGCCATACTATGTTGTTGCATTACATTTACTCTCTCAATTTCAAATAGCAAATGTAACTCATGTCTCAAGATTCTTGAATAATAGAGCTAATGATGTGGCTCAGAAAGCTTCAAATTTCAAGAGGAGGGATAATACTCAAAAGGACATAAGCCAAACAACATACCAGAAATCTATACCACCCTTAAATAAAAGGAATGTGGTCCTGGAAGTCAATCATAATAACTTGCAGGAACAAGATTGGAGGCATCCAGTAATACAGTACTTGGCTGGCCCATCCTCAAAGGCCAGCAGAAAAATTAAATTGCAATCTATGCAATACATCATATATAACAATGATCTCTACAAAAGGGGGAGGGGATGGTCTATTGTTGGAATGTTTAGGCCCAAAAGAAGCATTAACAGCTATGGTTGAGGTTCATGAAGGCATCTCTGGTGCTCATCAGCCTGGTGTAAAAATGAGATGGCTGCTTCGAAGGCATTCCTACTATTGGCCAATTATCTTTAAAGATTGCATAGAATCTGCCAAGGGTTGCCAGGCATGTCAAAAGCATGGCACAATAAGGCATGTGCCCATAACTGACCTGCATGCAGTAGTAAAGCCTTGGCCATTCCGAGGATGGGCCATGGATATGATGGGAAAAATACACCCACCCTCTTCGAAGCATCATTGTTTCATTTTAGTGGCTACTGATTACTTCACCAAGTGGGTCAAAGCTAAGCCATACAAGGCTGTAGACCAGACTGAGGTCATTGGGTTCATCAAGGATTTAATCCATAGGTTTGGCATCCCACAAACTATAACTGTTGATAATGGGATTGTGTTTGATGGAAAAATGGTGAGGTCTTTTGTAGCTGAATTTGGAATTAGCCTTGTTAATTCTACCCCCTATTATGCACAAGCCAACGGCCAGGCTGAATCATCTAATAAGTCATTGAAGAAAGGAATACAAAAGGTTGTGGAAGACAATCCAAGGGATTGGCATAACTTATTGTTGGATGTATTGTGGGCTTATAGAACTTCCCCATGGTCAAGCATAGGAGTTACTCCTTATGCCTTGGTGTATGGGCATGATGCTGTATTGCCTGTGGAAATTAATGTTAAGTCTTTGAGAGTAAGATGCCAAGACCAGCTAGATCCTAAGCAATACCATCAGAGTATGTGCTTGGAATTAGAATGAATAGATGAAGCCAGAATTCTGGCATTAAATAGCATTCTCTTTCAAAAGAAGAAAGCAACCAAAATTTACAATAAGAAAGTCAAGCACATTGGCTTCGATGAAGGTGATTTGGTGTGGAAAACCGTACTCCTAATAGGGATTAAAAGCCATAAGTTTGGCAAATGGTCACCTAACTGAGGGGGTCATACCAAATCCATAGAGTCCTTCCTTTTGGAGCATACCATTTGAGAAATTTGAATGGATATGTACATCCCAAAAAGATTAATGGCAGGTATTTGAAGCCTTATTTTTCAACTATATGGGAAGCACAAGGAGATAAATAAATGTGAAGTACAAGAACACAAAAATACTCAAATGATAAATAAGAATTTATTTTTCATAAAGAGTTGAATACATTCTGCCATAAATTGGCCCAAAAATCATTACAATGCCTCAGTTGTTCTTTTACAACAGATGTTCTAATTTTAAAAGATGAAAACAACTGAATGACTGTAGTCATTTCTTGCTTTCGATCGACCAGCCCTTGGTTGGTGATCAGCAACATGGTATCAGTTCGGGCTATAGCCTGGTTGACTACAGATAACTCCTCCTCAAGTTGAGCCTTCCTCTCCAGTAGTTGAGTGCGAAATTGGGAGATAGAGGAATGTTGTCCCTTCAGCTTTGATATCTCAGCATGTACTGTTAAAACAAAGTCCTGATCTCTGACCAATTTCTCCTCTGCAGCCTTGGCAGCATAGCAAATATTGATATAAAAGTCAATAGTAGCTGCTGCTTGAGATAGATGGCTTGAGACAGACATGCCGGATTGCTCAACAATTTTGCAGCCCTAAAGGAAGCCATTCCTTATTATAGGTCTCTCTAGGGCCTCGAAACGAATCCTTGAGAAAGATATCAATAGTTCCAGGGAATTGTCCAAATCTATCGGAGGTGTAGAAGGCTTACATTTGGAAGAAGGACTCTGAAAAATTTCTAATAAAGAGTCAGCCAAAACTAATGGCTCAGTTTCATCATTGGTTATTGGAGAGGTAGAGGGCGTGTCAAAGAAACTGGTTAGTCTTGCCTCAAAGATACCTACCTCGACCATGGACATGAGGGGTGCAGAGAGGGTAGTGGTTGAAGGCACAGAGGATTGCATGGGGATAGGAGAAATAGGTGGAGCATCTTCAGCAGTCTCTATGGTCCTAGCCACCAATAGGTCAAGAGAAGAAAGGCTGGAAGTAGGCAGAGGTAATAAAACATGAGTTGGAGAGCTGCCAGTACCCTTTATGGGAGATTCAACTGCCATCAGAGATGGAGTAGCAGTTTGGGAGAAGGAAGAAGAGCGAGGTTTGAAAGAGAACCGAATTGAGGAGGGTCAAAGGTCAGATGGGGAAGATATGGAGCCAACCCAAAAGAAAGAAATTTAGGAATGATTGGTCTCAAGGAGGGTACATCAAATGCAGGCTTAGGAAGTGGAAAGATGATTTGAATAGTCCTCATGTTCTGCAGATGATCAACCTCAACTGAAACCGAGGGAGTCCCCATTGGAAGAATATAATCAGTAGTTGTTGCTGCGAAAGGAAGAAGAAATGTAAAGTAATGTCAAGTTTCAATACCAAAATTTGACAAGGAAAAACAACAAAAGCATAAAAGAAATTACTTGTTTCAGAAGTGTTGGCAATAATAGGAGAGCTACGAAGGGAGTAATGTTCGGGAATTTGTTGCCTTCTTGCAGTTTCCTTTTGTAATGCATCAGCAACAGCAGTTTCATCTCTTAGAAATTGTTGCCGCCGTCTCTTCTTAGATCTCTCGAAAATGATTATGGCCTTAGAGTGTTCCTGCTCCACTATTTTGGCAGCTACCTCATATACAGGATCTTCGGCAAAATCAGAAGGAGAGATAGTGATCTTTCTTTTCTTCTTTCTCTGTATTGTTGTCTCATCTTGAATCAAGTTAGAAGAAAGGACAGTCACTCTTTTCCTTCTTTTCAGGGGTGATTCTTGCTCTCGATTTTCTTCTTCTTCTTCTTCTTCTTCTTCTTCTTCTTCTTCTTCTTCTTCTACTTGAACCTCAGGTTCCTCCTTTTCAAGCTCAAGTAAAAGCTTCCTTTTCTTTTGTTGTCGTTTGCTTTTGAGGAGATTTAGAGCTTGAGTCTTCTGAGGAGACTCTCGCTGTGAGGCATCCGCACCACCTTCGCAAAATAAGAACTAAAGATAAGGCTAAGAGCATTCTAAAGAAGGCAAAATGAGAAGAAACAAGGGTGTATACCTTTCTTTGAGGCAACTTTCTAGGAGGACTCGAGGCAGCAGGGGCAGACTGTGTAGTAGCAGGCACATGAATCTGAGTGGTAAACTTAGAAGTTACCTCTTCCAGTCTGGACCGTCGAACTTTCAAATCCCTGGTGGTAAGGCTTAAATTGGTATTACTGCATAGGGGTATTGGGACCCCTGGTGAGAAGCCAAATTGTCTAGCAAATTGAGCAGGACAGTAGGGCTCAGCAATGCATTTATAAGCTCTGGGGTTTATGGTCCCAATGAATAATTCTCTAGGGATTAAAATAGAAGCCCATATGTCTTTATGAGCAGGTGAAGCACAGAGCCTATCACTTAAGAAATTTTTCAACCAAAGTGGGCCAATGGTGATGGTTTCTAAAGGATGGAAGCAGTAGGAAGGAGGAGAAACTGGAAGTTGGTGGAAGAATGAGAAGTAAAAAGCAAAAGGCAAAAGTAGAAGGATAAAGTGAAGCATTGGCTAGCCTCATGCCATGAGTAGGAGGGTTGGGTTCAAAAAATTTAAGACATTTGGATTGTAACTCAGTGAAATAAGCAAAAAGCCAAAGCTGAAGAATCCAGAATGGCCCTCCTTGATTGGCATCTAAGGGTTTCTCACAGAAAAGAGAACAAGCTCTATATATGTGACCTAGAATGTATGGAGATAAAGCCACCCTCTTCTATAAAACAAGGGCTTTGGCAAGAGGGGCAAATTTGGGCATAATTCTTTGTGAGGAAGTGCAGAAAAGGAATTTGCAAAGCCAATATAATAAGAAAGAAAAGAATTCCCTATCGGTCACAGGACCCTCTCTTCTACTCTCAGCCTTGATAAAGTCACTATATGATGAGTTAAGAGAAGGAAGGGAAAAGGGGACTGCTAGGTCAGGATAATCTGGTCCAATGGGGGATCCAATGGGAGACAATCCTAAAAGATGGCAAATGTCAAGGACAGTAGGGGCCATCATCCCATATCTAAATTGGAAGAAATTAAAAACAGAGTTCCAAAAGCACAGAGCAGTAGGAATCAAGAAAGGGTCTTCAGGAATAGTTAACCTGGATAATCGGAGGGCATCTAGAAGGTAGAGTTCTTGAAGGTCCAGAGTCCTATTAGGGACAACTCGATCATAGCATTCTTGCCACTCTGGTCTCACTGTGGGCCAACATCAGTGAGGGCGATTCGTCTTCCAGTTCCTCCAGTCAAGGCCACCTTTGTAAAGAAGACAATGGTCTTCTTGATGAGGATATAGAGCTGAAAGCTCAATAAGAATCTCCTTGAATATTGGCCCAAGCACATAGTCTTGTTGCTCATGACGACGAGGAATGAAGATGCGTCCATCGATGGCACTTTTCTCCCCAGCCTTGTACTTCTCACATTCTACATCGATGATCCTCTTCAAGGTTACAGATGGGCTCGCACACTCTATGACTGGAACTTTCAATGAAGAGGAAGCCATTGATAGAACACTTTTTCGGGGGATGAAGCTGAGAAGGGAAGCAGAGAGAAATGGAAGATCGGTAGAGGTAAAGGGTTTGTGTATTGAGCGAACGAATGATTTCAGAGCACGAAATAAAAAGGGTTTTTAAAAGAAAAAAAACTTTTGTGTCTGGAAGACATGTCGCGTAATTCGTTAAGTACTGAGCTTCCTCTAATACTGATACTTTTGGAGGGAAAAACACATCCCAGATGTTGAAGCCATCTTCAAAATAAGTATTTGGCTTCGAAACCAAATTTTGGCACCAAAAGTCAAATAACAAATGCCTTCGAAGCTAAAAAGCCAGCTTCGAAGTACATTTCATACTTATGGATGAAAGAGTGCTCAAGTATTAGTTTACTTCGAAGAAATTAAAGACCTGTTTTAGGTTTCTCAAGGAAAGTAATGTCCTTCCAAGCAAGACTTGAGATCCCTTAAGGGTGGGAATTGTTGTTTGAAACATCAGAACCAATAATTGGTTTGTATTTAAGAAAGATTTTCTTTCTAGACTAAAACAGTACAGCCCTAAAAAGGAGCTTTCATATTTTTTGAAACTGTTATTCTAAGAAAAAATGGTCAATTTAAAACTGATTGATCATACTGACCATGACCATATGTTGGTTATGATCGAAACAAGCTTTAAGGAGTAAGATTGTTAAATTTGAAGCACCAATTTTAAATAAAATCAACAAAAATTGTTAACTATATTCCATAAATTGGACAGGTTCATTGTTGGTTCTTTTAGTGTTTCATTTAAAACAATCGAGTCCAAGTTCAAAGAATAAGCTTGTTCAGTTCGAAGCTCTGAATTTTCTTTTAAAAGACAAACGAAGATAAGATCAAACCATACCAAACAAAGAAAAAGTCATAGTGGTATTAAAAAACCAAAGCAATTACATTGAATGGCCCTCTTTGGGTACAAATTCAAGCTCATAAAAATAGGGAATGGAATAAATGACAAGATCATGAAATTTAGTCCAACAATGATCAATGAATTTCTGCTCTTTCTTTATTCTATCCTTTATTTCTTCTAACATTGGCTGCATGAGTTGCTGTGCTCTCACTTCGTAAAAGAGCTCTTCAGCCTTTATTTCGAATGTTGTTTCTCTCAATCCTTGTTCCAATTCGTCTATCTCTAAGTCATCCCAGTATGCAGAATCTTTGTTCTTGAAATCATCAAATTCTTCAATGAAGTTCTCTGCTTCGTGCTGGGCATGAATTCGAAGGGACGGGAGTTGGTCTAAAGATTGTGTGGTGACCATAGAGGTCTGATGCCAGTGGAGAAGCAATGGAAGTTGGTCCAAAAACATGTGAAGCTCTGCTTGGGCGAGGGGATTGAGAACATGACCCCGACTCAAAATATCACAAGCCCATCGAAGGTTCTTGAAAGGGACTTCGTCCTCAAGAACATTGAATGGCAAGTGAGAAAAAGCCGCGAGCAGAAGTTGAGCTTGCTTCCGCTCAGTTGGAGTAGGGGAAGGTGGAGGCTTGTAGGGTGGAAAGATCTTATCTGCGGAAAAGGCAAGCCTCAATCTCTCTGTCCAGCAAGGATTTAACGGAGGAGAAGGTATGGATGCTTCTATTTCAAGAGATGGAACAAGGGCAGAAGGAACAAGGGCATTAATATAATCGAGCCAGTCAGAAGAACAAATCTTTGCCTTCTGGGCTAAGAATGATGGATTGTACCCTTGTGCCTCTTCTAAGCGTCGAGCGGCGTGCACTATCTTTGTAAGTACGGAGGATGTATACCATGCTACAAGCAGATTCTCCTCCAAACTACGTCGATGGTCAATGGGCACGTAGGGATAGAACACCGAGCTTCGTGTATAAGAAGGGAACTCTAAAGGGTCAGTAAATTCGACAAAGTGATGGTTGATTTGTTCCCTCAAATCACAAGCCTCAGGTTTTGACCAGCTTATCCGTCGGAAACCAAAAGAGGAAGAAGTCGCGACCTTGTCCCATGCAGAGGGTTGTGAAGAAGAATTTGCCATGTCCATATTGCAACTTTCTGAATCAATGGATTGAGAGCATTTTGTTCGTAGTCCAAGGGTGAGTTAGAAGAAGAACTTCCCATGTCCATATTTGTGAGTTTCTGAATCGAAGGATTAAGGGCAATAAGTTCGAAGTCCAAGGGTTGATAATTTGCAAAGGCATCCGTAACCTGAATATAGAAAGGTGGCTAATTAATGCATGGAGGTTCTTTCGAGGAGGAACAACATCGTCATATGACTCTTCGTGTGTTCGATCATTGGAGGAGAAAATTGATTCGGCCATAAAATGTATCAGTCTGTTCGAATGCTAAGGTGATCGGGGTTCAAAAGATTGAAGGAGAGTTTAATGTAGATAAATGACAGTTGCATTTCTGGAAAAATGCAAAACCCATGCACGTTTTAAGATGTGGGAAAAAGACCTTGATCTACTAATATCACCAAGTATTGGGTATATTAGTGCGGGGGGTAATGTTGGCTACATATTTTGTACAAGCCAATTACAATTTGACACGTGGCAAAGTAAGGGTAGTACGGGAAGACTATTCAAATCTTCAATCTTGATCGTACACGTGTCAGTTAATATTGGTTGTTATGAGATCTGAGTAGCAGTGGATCAGTAGAGAGATACAAAGTGATGTGGCATCATCGGTTATTCACATTTGAATTCAAATTCAAGAGGGAAGCCTAACTGCAAGTGATGGCGTAATGGAGCTAATCTTGAGGCAACATGATCAGCGATCATGGAGGAGCAGTTCGACGGTTGGAAATACAGTTCGATGGTCATCCTTAAGCAGTATAAATAGTAAATAAGGCCCCAGAAAAGACTCTCGGACTCAGATCCAAAAAACCAGTCTTATTCTACTTTACTTAGTTTTACATGTCCTGTTCTTTACATTCCAGTACTTTAAATTCTGCACTGCACTTCATTCATAGGAGTAGTTTTCAAGTAGATTGTCGCTGTAAACCTCTACGAGGCTGAGTATGAATCATTGTAAGTTTTTCATTCTAATGAAATGCTTCAGTTGTTCTTTATTTGATTGGTATTTCGTTTAATTCTCCTAAATCAAGCCACAGGTAAAAGTCCCCTTCATTGAGGCTGAGAGAACTAAAACACAATCGTCTGATAATTAGTTGGCAATTAAATTTCTGTAAAGACTGATTGATCCTTGCTGGCACGCTTGCAATTACAATAATAACCTTCGAAAGCAAAAAAGCGAACAATTATATGAATTATTTTACCCTTATAATTTTTTATTAAATATATTATATCATATGTTTAGGAGAGAGAAAATTATTATTAAATATATTTCATTTATGATACATATAAAATATTATATATAAATATAGAAGATTATTTTTTTTTTAATATTTGCATCAATGTGAGGGATTTACTTTATCAAAGATCTTCCTTCGCCATCATTTTACAGTAAGGTCTTGCCATGGAAAAACATTTAGAAGAGAAGGCTAGTTGCACAAATACACCAATTATAGAGATGATAATGAACTCGCAACATAGATGATGATAAACTGACAATGAATAATCGTTTTTTTGCCACTGTTATACATAAATTGTAATCTATTTGTCGATTTGTCACGCCCCAATTTTTAATTACTCGAAAACATTACCAAAAGGATTTAATTTGGGTCCTTTTTTATTTTTATTTTTTTTTTAAAAAAAACAAATATCTATTACTCTTGAGTAGTAGAAACATAATAAGACTTGTTCTCTCTCTCTCTCTCAATGAATACAACAATAATAGTAATACATGACAAGCTTCCGCTATGGAGTTACAATGAAATAATTACAAACATCAATGTACAAAATTCATTTCTTTCACATCTACTATGAAATTACACATAAAAGATACATGAACTCCTTAACCCTCCAACCAATTAATCTGACTTCTCTGCCTGTAAGAAAATGAACCAACAACGGGTGAGTACAATTGCCCAGTAGGAATCTCATAGTTCTAAAACAATAACTATCCTATAGATAGAAATGATCATGCATCTACCATATAGAAAGGTGATGTTTTGTAATTTCAAAATGTCATACGTAGAGTACCTTTTTCTCAAAATTTATTTGAACATTTAAGGAAAACCCTCAGCTATAAACATTTTCCCTTATCATCAGAAAACCATAAAATCCTTTTTGAAAACAAATGTGTTTAAGGAACAATATTATTTTAAATTTATTACCTCGATTCCAAAGCATTTCTCGTTTCATTTCCATTTTAATATTCCTCTTTTTACTAATTACATTCATTATAATATCATAACCTCAAGTTCAAGTTCCCTTAATACTCAAAACAACCCTCATACACTCCATTCTCCCTTGCAGATCCATTATTGCTACAACTCCTTAATGTAGAAATCCAAATCACCTTTTTATTCAATAACAGTTCTCCTACACTCAACTCATACTCGTCTAATAACAACTACATCACATGCACATTTGCATTATCAATTATAATTCAACATATCACAACTTTGTCACATCCATATTTGCATTATCAATATTAATTCAACATATCACAAGGATAATAAACCTTTTTATTTCAAATTCTCCATTAATTACAAAACAAAACCCCTAATCTCTACTTATAGTTACAAACAACCAGGTGAATTTGTTAATACCAACCCCTTATCCAGTTACTATTTCCTTATCCATTCTTTTTCCAAATAATTGATATATGTATTCCCCTTCCATACCAAATTACACATCAAATTGTAATTTTGTAAGTTCATCACAAGTCACACATATCATTACCGATTCAATGCATTTGACAACACATCCCACATTTTGTCGACTTGATACGGTGGGATAGTGGGCACCCAATTCAAAACACCCTCCACCTTTTATCGGATATTATACGACGGGAAGTGAACTCCCAAAAACCCTTTTCTCGAAAACCATATTTTTTCAAAAACCGTGTTTTTCCACATTTACCGACTGTCACACGGAAGGACGTGGACCCCCAAAAACATTTGCAACTTTAAAACCATCTCCACAGTTGCCGGCTATTATACGGCAAGAAGTGGGCACCCAAAAACATTTTCAAAACCATCAGTTTTTCCACTTTTGTTGGCTATTATACGGCGGGACTATGTGGACACCTAAAATTTTTTTTCCTACATTCATTCAGCGATAAGCCTAGATAGGGCATTTGGGCACCTTTAACTTAAAACAACCCCCACATTTGCTGGTTATTATACAGCGGGACGTGGGCCCCCAAAAACATTTTTCAACTCCCCGCGCGGGTACCAACCATAACACAACCTAACACAACTCTTCTCAACCCAACGCAACTCAACTCATCACAACACAATTCAACCAAACTCAACACAACTCAACTCAGCCCAACTCAATACAACTCAAAACATTTCAACATAACTAAATGCAATTTAACGTAACACACAACAAAATTCAACACAACTCAATTCAACACTATTCAATGCAATTCGGCATAATTCAATACAACTCTTAAACCTCCACATCATCATTTCATCACAAAGCTCATATCATCCGTACCATTAGTGATTTCTTTCCCCCCAAGTTTGGTTTCACATTATAACATAATTTAAAATATCAACATTAAGAATTCAATTGTAACTTTTACATAAAGTTTCAAACTCTTTCCAATTTCAAATAAACTTGTACATGTGTATTTTGACACCTCAATTTCACGATACTACTTTCAATTTAACCCAAACCATCAGCCAACTTCATGAGCCAAACTAGGATTTTTAAGCGAAATTAAAGCTTTTTACAAAAACACTTTTTATTCCAACTCTTCTCTTAATTATACACCCAAATTTATAACCCAAAATCATCTCCCAACACTTCAAACCCTGAACCCCTAAGTCTCATGATTTATTCACAAGATGCATAAAAATATAAACTTTGTATTTATATAAAAAAAAATACCACAAATCTATCTATAAATGAGGGTATAATAGATAACAACCCAAATATAAACTTTGTATTGAAGGAGAACTAGAAATCCCTACTTTTGAAGCAAATAGATAACAACCCAAAAATCGCCAGCGACGAAACTACGAAACTCTTGGATCAAAAGGAAGCCCTTGATGAGATTTACAATCTTTTTCAAATGACCAAGTTGAAATGATCACTCTAGGTGAGTAGATCTAAAGATCTAAGTGAAAAAGTTCGAGGAGAGAGAGAGAGAGAGAAGAGAAACTCACGATGTAGAGAGAGAAAAGAGGAGAAAAAGTGAAATGAATATATGTTTGGAGCCTATTTATAGTAGCAAGGTAATAATAGAACAATAGCCGTAAAGTCAAATGAAAAGAACAAGTCAAAAACCCCCCCAAAAAGTAAGGCCCAAACTGACTCAAAAATCTAAAAATTACACACAGGGATCGACCCTTCAGGAAGAGATGCCGACCCTTCAGGTAGAAAAGCTGAGACACTAGTGTGTGTGGAGGACGAGGTGTCGACACCTCCCAGACTAGTGTCGACACTAAATTCCAGCAAGCAAACCCTAAATTCTGCAATAGACAAGGCTCGACCCTTTCCAAACTAGTGTCGACCCTTGAGGCCAACAAAAAAAGGCAAGTGTCGACACTACCAAGATCGGTGTCGACCCCAGAATCAGATTTCTAAGTTCCCAAATAAGTTTTCAACATAAACAAGCATGAACGAACAATCCTAACATGTTTAAATCGAATTATACTCCTCTAAAACCAAGACACAACAACACCAAAGATTCTCCAAAATAAAATAAAGGATTCAAATGCACTTTCTAAAAGCTTTAAATAGTACAAGTGTTACACGGTTTGTGTAGTCACCGATATTGTGTAGTTTATTTGCCGAAGTTGATTATATACAGATTTTTCTAAACAAGTGCATCAATATATATATATATATAAATTATTTGGTAATTTTTTATATATTGTTTGATGATTTGTTGTATATTATTTGTTATTATACTTGTTAGTTGAGCAATCATTTTTAATGGCATTGAACAATCAAAATAGTCAATTTAACTTTTTCATTTTTTATTTTGTTTTGTATTTTCACATTGCAGTGTGAATTTTTAGATTGGTATATATTTAGTTGTTTTAAGAATAGTTTTATATTAATTGTGAATTATGAACATTCACATTGTATTTTGGTATGGATTTTATTTTTTCAAATATTAGTTATATATTTGTTGTTTTTGTTACTATGCTTGTTAGTTAAATAATCATTTTTGTAACCATTGAACAATCAAAACAATCGATTTAAACCTTTTTTCAATTGTATTTTATATTTTAACATTGTAGTGTGAATGTCCATATTAGTACGAGTTTAGTTTTTTAAGGGTAGTTATACATTGCTTGTAAAATATGAATATTCGTATTGAATATTTATATAAGTTTTATTTTTTTTAAAGTTGGTTGTATGTTTGTTGTTGATTGTGAACATTCATATTATACTTTTGTATGTGTTTTATTTTTTCGAAGCTTAGTTGTATATTAATAGTCATAGTAACACAAACAACATTGTGTTATTTTGATCGCAAATATAGTGTGTACATAGATATGTGAATATTCACATTAATTCTGTAATACAAATAGGTAGTCACACTCAATGTTAATATTCATACACTCATGTAACATTGAGTGTGTGTATGGTTCCATGAGGAGATGTTATTTATCGGCATGCATTTGTAATGTGATAGTTCACATCAACATTTAGTGAGATGTTTTTATAAGGTAGACGATTTATGATTTTGAGCTCACATCAACAATTAATTTGTAATGTGACAGTTCACATCAACAATTAATTTGATTAAAAAAATTGATTTTTGAGTTAGAATTAACTAAAACTAAGGCCTAGTTTGGGAAGACTAAATAAGTGCACTTTTTGACTTTTTATGAAATATGGGTTAGGTTTGGGTTGGGTTTGAAGTGATGTGTTAGAGAGGTGATGTGACTTAAATAAGATGATGTGACTTAAATAGAATAATGACTTTTTGACTTTTTGTCTTTTTTGTCTCATGCCAAACTTAGCCTAAATATGAAAAAAAAACATAAAGTTTATGATTTGAAATCCAGCACAAGTTTTATAACATGAGTTTTTGTATTGAATTCTTAAATTAATTATGTGTCATGATTATGATTCATTATTATCAATGGAACGTTCAGACGTACTTCGTCCGCAACTACTGTGCTCAAATTTCATATTTTAACGAATTTTGATCAGTCAACAGGTTGGTAAGGACCGAACCTATTTAAAAAAACTAAAATTACATCTTACCCATAAGCCCAAATTTCATGGGCTAAAATCAAACAAAACTGCACTGCATATTTTTTATTCATATATTTTTAATATTTTTGTTAGTTATTTTTCTTGTTTACTTTCTAACAAAATTCAAGTATTTGATTTTTTATTTTTTATTTTACTTTTGTTTACATATCATATAATAAAATAAAAAAAAAATCAAATAACATATAATACCTACAAGTGGAGGAAAAAAAATGAAAACAAAAACAATAAAAACTTTAAACATGAGAACAAAAAAAATAAACGAAACATTAGACAAAACAAATCAAACTAAAAATTAGGCTTACTCATGCGGACTCTAACGAGCCGAGTTTATGGACAGGCTCAGCTTACGAACCTTTACCTAAAGCCCTAAATCATGTTTTATAGGTTGGGACAAATTGGGCACTGAAGCGAACTGAAACGGGTTGATCTAGTTGAATAATATTGAATTTTTTTATCTGTGAGCAATTTAGAACCTTACATTCAGGCTCCAAACTAGTCATGATGAGTTTTTCCAGAAGAATCATGTAAAATAACTATCAAACATAACCTATATTTGATTAGTACAAATCATTTATGTTAAATTTATGGTCATAAGTATGACTCATTTTTAGGTATAGATTAATTCGGTTCTTAATTATATTAACAAAAGTTACAATTGGATAATTGTTGTATTTAAAGACGACAAAAATTAAACACAACCATTAAATAAAGCATCAAAACCAATTTGATAAAATAAATTCTAAAGTTTTACAATTTCCATAACTAAATATTTAAACCCAAAATACATATACAAAATATTGCATATTACGTGACTATGATTTCATCTAAACTTTAACTAAAATGCATAACCGCTCATTGTTGAGATGAAATTCGCCGTTATAGATGAAACCTTCATTGACCAGCCTTAGAAAACTCTGTTATTGTCTCTTTAGTTGTTCTCTATATTGAAGACTCCATTTCTAATGTTAGAACCTTATTATATGCCTCCCCAAACTAAGTGGATGTCCATGAGAAGTACAACAATTGAACGATTGGATTTATTTAGCAGCTTCACCATGAGAAGTACAACAATTGAAGTTTTTTGGAAAATTTAGCTCCCGCTTCTACTCAAGTGGATTTGGTTCCACTCTTGCTTCTGCTTGAGCAGATTTGGGCAACACAATTTATTTTATTTTTTTAAAACTTTCTGCCACCTTCTATTTACATCATATTTCAATTGGAACTTATATTCCTCCAAAGGTTTGACTATGCTTCCAAAAGTACTAAATTAAAGTAATTCATCCACAAAAAACACTGATAAACTTTTAAGTACACAACAAAACATTAATTCATTTATTAACACTGATAAATAAACTGACAACTTACATATCACCAATATCATATAAATGAGTCCGGATCCTCTTCCATGGGCCCTACAGTGCTTCCTATAATGGTCTCTAAAATGGCGTTGTTTTGGTCAATTTTTCTTTTTCTTTTTTTTCCTTTCCATCTCTTTTCATTTCTATCTCATTTGCTGAACCCTAATCCATCAATACCAAGATAGGCAAAATGACAAAGGTTAATGGCGACGACGGTTAGTCGGTAAGGTAACAACGGCTAATCGGCGAGGTTGTAGTTGTGACGTAAGGCAACGGCTGTGACGTGAGGCGATGGCGAGGTTCTTCAATCTTCACTCTCACCTATTCTCTACTAATTGATGCTTCAATTTCTCTTTCTCGTGAGTATGCATATATGATTTCCTGGGTTTGATTTCTTGTTCCTGTCATAAATGGGTTTTATTTAAGTGGTTGATTTTTGGATTTTTTGGGTTTGATGTCATAATCGGTTTGATTTCTTGGGTTTGATTCATAGTTGATACAATTCAACATCCACAATGAACTAATAATAACCCATAAATGTTTTTACAATTTAACCTCAAGGTTTAGAAATTTTGGAAGTCTGGTGACTAACTTTGTTATTCCCAAGCATGGTACTCGATTCTTCCATTTGGGGCTTCTTGTTCGTCTTCCTATGGGATAGATTACAAATTCACTTGTTTGTCTTTCAACAAGAGACCTCTATCTTCTCAAATTTGTCTTTTCAAAATATTGTTTTGTTCTAATTCAAAATTGTGCACTTTACAAAGTTGAAAATGCTCTCCTCAGGCTACAAGTTTTGAAGGAACAAATATTGATCCAATGGTAGGGAAGGACAAAAAGAACCTCGGCGAATCACGTTTCCTTACTCAGGTATGTTAAGTGAATTTTAATGAATTATAACATTTCTACCATTTTTGCCTTTTTTTTTAAGCAAAAAAATCTCTTATATATTTATGCACCCAATTGACAAATAAAGTTGTTGTAAAGTTGCTAATAAGTCGTTAAATTTTGCTTTCAAATTCCATTTTGGGATTTACAAGTACAAGTTTTGACAAGAAAAGTATGCGAGCCATTAGAAGAGGACTCCTTCAGATTAATTCTTTATCATTACGATGACGCCAAGTTCTTCCTTGAACTCAACATTCTAGAGGTCATAACAGTTTAGACTAGTTTAAATTTTGTATGATCTCTTTATGTGAGCATATTTACTTCTTTGGTATTTGTCGAATCAAATTCCAAACCTATGTTTATGTTTATGTTGCAGGCACTCTCTCTATTGAATGTATTTGAAGAGACCAATGCTTAAAACACAATCAACATATTGCCATAGAGGCAAACAGTTATACAAAAGAAACAATAATGAGAAGTAGTAAAAGAGGAATATAAAGGAGTTTGTCTATTTTATAGTAATATGTTAGAGCTAGAGGGGCTTGGATGAGGAATAGAAGAGTGGGGTTTATGTGATGTATGATATATTACTCTTTTCTTGTTCTTGGGCTTGGCAAAAGTATATAATGAATTTAAATTGAATGAACAAATTTGGTTGGATTACTGAAGTGGCTCCTTAGTTGGCATGAAAAGTGACTTGTTTGATCATGTTGGACCATTTTAATATCTTTTATTTATTTATTTATTTATATTATTCATAAATCTTCTTTTGTCTTATTCATGAATCTCATCTTGTTCATGAATGGAGATTCATTCCTTTGGTGATCTTTTGTCTTGTTCATGAATGGAGTTTAATTAGAATTCATGAACTTGGTGGTGAATTCATATTTGGATTCACTCTCCCTTTTTTCTAGGTTCATGGTCATTATTATTTTTTGATGTATTTTGTAATGTCTTAGTGGCCTATAAATAGTTCTTCTCTTCTACTCTTTTCTACACTAACACATCAACTATTTTCTACACAAGAGAGATTACTAGCAAAGAAGGGTGTTTTTCTTGGTGGAGCTTTAGGTTCACCATTTTATGCAGAGTTGGCCTGAACCATACGACAAGTGGTCGGACTATTGTATCCTAGAGGGGACAAGTCATAGTTTTGTGACTGCTACATCGGTATTTGGGTTCTTCCTACCTCAATGGGCTTGATCTCCTTAAAGAAAACGAGATATCCGTGCATCAACCTGATCTATTTGTATATCATTTTCTTTGCATTATTTATCAATAAAATATATTTTTCTGGTATTTTCACCAACAATTTTAAAGAGATCAGCCATGGAACAAGTACTAGAAAAAACCAATGATATAATTGGAGATCTCAACAAGCCTTTCAAGTTCAAGGGAGTTCATTTTAAGAGGTGGAAAGGAAAAATTCTTTTTTACCTTAACCTTTTGAAAGATGCATATGTTCTTACCGAGAAGAACCTAAACAAAATCCCAACCGATGAGATGAATCATGAAGACTACGAGGCACATGAAGCAAAAGTGGCTTCCTACAATACAGATGAGTATAAATGTCAGTTTTATCTCTTAAATTTCCTTGCTAATTAATTTTATGATTATTACTATGATATCACTTATACTTTGTCTTCTATTAATCTTTGGCATGCTCACTTGTGTCATATTAACACTAAATATGTGGGAATCATGAGTAGTTTAGGATTAATTCCTAAAGTGACAAAAAAATTTTGAGAAATGTAAAGTTTGTAGTAAAGCAAAAATTACCAAGAGGCCTCATAAAAGTGTTGAAAAAAATACCGAATTGCTAGAATTATTTCATATTGATTTGTGTGAGTTTGAAGGAATTTTAACTTGAGCTGGTAACTGATATTTTATCACTTTTATTGATGATTTTTCAAAATACACAAACGTATATTTATTAAAAAATAAAAGTGATGCTTTTGAGAAATTTAAAGAATTCCTCTTGAAGTGGAAAATCAATTCGGTAAAAAGATTAAAAGAATTAGAAATAGTAGAGGCCGGGAGTATGAATCTCTTGGATTCAACTCTTTTGTTCAGTCAATGAGAATTATTCATGAGACTACTCCACTATATTCACCTTCATCTAATGGCGTAGCTGAAAGAAAAAATAGAACGTTAATTGACTTGACGAATGATATGCTTATTGATTCAGGTGCTCCCTCAAATCTTTGGGGTGAGGCTATTTTGACAGCTTGCCATGTGATAAATAAAGTGCCACATAAAAAGACTAAAAGTGTACCTTATAAGTTGTGGCGGGGGCATAAACCAAATCTAGGTTATTTGAAGGTTTGGGGTTGTTTAGCTTTTGTGAGGCTTGCAGATCCTAAACGACCTAAATTGGGTGAACGAGCTACCACCTGTGCTTTTCTTGGGTATGCGTTGCATAGTACAGCTTATAGATTTTTTGACATGGAAAATAATATTATTTTTGAATCAGGTGATGCTATTTTTCATGAAACTAAATTTCCTTTCAAATCTAGAAATAGTGGGGGTCAAATAATTTCTGAAAATATTTTATCCGTACCTAGATCTTCTACTCCTCAAAATTTTCAAGAACAAAAAAATTTTCAAATCCAACCAAGAAGAAGTAAATGAGCTACAGTTGAAAAAGATTTTGGCCCTGACTATTATCTTTACAATGTGGAAGAAATTCCTCTTACAGTGCAAGAAGCTTTATCATCACCTGATGCTATTTTCTGCAAAGTGGCTGTAAATAAGAAAATAGATTCACTACTTTCAAATAAAATATGGAAGCTGGGATTTACATCCAGGTTGTAAAACTATTGGGTGTAAATGGGTCCTTCGTAAAAAATTTAAACCGGAGGGAACTATAGATAAATATAAAGCGAGGCTTGTCGTTAAAGGTTTTAAGCAATAAGTTGATCTTGATTTCTTTGATACTTTTTCTCCGGTTACTAGAATTACATCCATTAGACTGTTGATAGCAATGGCTGCAATACATGATTTAAAAAATCATCAAATGGATATGAAAACAACATTTTTAAATGGAGATCTAGATGAAGAGATTTACATGGACCAACTCGAAGGCTTTGTGGAGCCTGGCCACGAAAGCAAGGTGCGTAAGCTAACTAAATCCCTTTATGGTTTAAAACAAGCTCCTAAATAGTGGCATGAGAAATTTGATTCCTACATGTTTGAGAATGACTATAAGACTAATGAATGTGATAAATGCATATATTATAAAACTTGTGAGAATGCACATATGATTATTAGCCTATATGTGGATGATCTACTTATCTTTGGCTCTAATTTGCATATTATAAATAAGACTAAAAATATGCATAATAGCCACTTTGATATGAAAGATCTTGGTGAAGCCAATTTTATTTTGGGAATTAAAATTACCAAGACTAATGATGGTGTAGACACCCCATTTTTGACCGCCCTTAAGACTTGGGCACTACTGATGGTTTGCTCGATTTTTCTTGATCAGTTGCATTATGTTGAGAAAATTTTAAAGAAATATAATTTTCTAGATTGCAAACATGTTGCTCCTTTCGATGCAAGCATACATTTATTTGTTGTAATAAATGTAATTTCACAGATGGTCCTAAAGTATGTGTTATATTACACTTGAGTCCCTAATTTTTTAATTGTTCCATTTTGGTCCCAAAATATGCAATCTATTACAATTTAGTCTCTAACATCAATATCATTCAAAATCAATAACAAGACGAGGGTTATTTTCATAATTTTACAAAAAAAAAAAATATAACAAAACTAAAAGATTATGGACCAAGAATATAATAAAGTGCATACTTCGGAGACTGTAAATCAAAGTACAAAACATGCAGCAGAATAAAATGTTTAGATCATACCTTTTTTTATCTAAAACCTCGTGGATAAATCACGTGCTTCCTGAATCTAGCCAATCAACCCAACAGTGAAGTGATATTACAATATTGAATATCACCCACACAAACCACAGTGCAAATGGCTTTGATCGTTATTTTGGGAGAGAATCAGTATCTTGAAAAAAAACAAACATACGTTGTTTTTCCACTTAATCACCCATATCCCATATGTCAGATATATAATCTATTTATCTCATTTATCCATTTGTTAAATGAGATAATATTTGATATCTATATCATCTATCCATATCATGATATGATAGATATATATCCTGAGTGGCTATCCAAATAGGTTTGAATTCAAATTCAAAACCCATTTGGATGAGCTTCAAAAGGTTCTAAGGTCACGCCATGCCACGTGGGCGTCCAATTTCTAACAGAGACTAAAGCTAAACAAAACATGTGTTTTAGAAATCAAAATACTACAAAATGCATACTTTTAGATTGTATGTGAATTTGATCATTTTGATTTTGTCAAAATTTTTTACAAAATTTAAAAAACTTACCCTGGTCTTGTTACTAATTTTGAACCATACTAACCTTTGTGACTAAAGTGTAACATATTACAAAATTTGGGGGCTAAAATAGAACAATTAAAAAAATGTGGACTAAAGTGCAAGAATTTATATACTTAGAGACCATTAGCATTATTAATCCAAAACATGATTTGGCCGGTGAATTTGAAAAATAAAAATAAAAATAAAAATAAAAATACTAGTAAAATTTGAATGAAATATACTTTTTAAGTTAACAAATTTCTCTATCCTTTAGCCTTTGGTTTATATATTTTTTCTTCCCGTGCTTGAACCCCACTCTAGCACTCACTTCCCTTTTATAAAAAAAAATCAAATCCTCCACCACAAAAACCATCATCAGAATATATTCCCTACCTTTATATATATATATATATATATTTTGAGTCATTACAACCTTCTCTCCTTATAGAAATTTCATCCTCGAAATTAACTCAAGTAATGTAATACATTCTACAGTCATCCACAAACTCACTCAGGTACTTACCAATGCATCAACAAAAATTCTTTGACTACTACATGAGTCTCAACGAGTCACACCGGTAACGAACTAAACCATTACTTTTGCACAACAATTGATTATAACCACCCTTACTAGTATAAACCATTAAGTGACTCTTCTATCCACATTGACAACCCAAAGCAACAAAATAGGATCTAATTCCTCAAACATAGCAAAAATTTTGGCAAAACAACTCCACAGAATACTAAGACACCATGCCTTATTGTTGATAACCCAACTTCAACGAACTATCTCCATCGCCTAATGCACGATGCATCCCAAGGCCAAAATAACTATCACTGCTTCGAGACCTTGACAAAAGGAAATAATAACTCTTCAAAAGCACTAACCACCAACTCCAATAGTAATTGTCAACTGTCACAAAACAGACAATACCTTACAAACACTATTCTGCATCACACTAACCTTACGATAACCCACGAGATCAAACCCAAATTAAACAACTCTTACTATACTAACTCACTTATTGACAAGTATTAATACTTCTCTTTAGGCCAGTTAACAGAATAGTCTACCTCTCACTCTAGAAGTAAGCAAAACCAATCACAATAAGACACATATAAAGATTAACACTGAAACAGTACTAAAATTCCCAAATAGTTAATAAATAGATTAACCTCGCTGAATTAAAATCAATTACAATTGTAGAAACATAATCATGGCATGATAACACAGCCTTCCAATTAAACATAAGAGATTCACCCTACTCCATAACATATACAATGTACATCCTAATATCAAAATAACATTTCAATCACAATTTCCAAACATCGATAAAAAGGTCCGAATACTTCTCACGGACTTCAACCTCATGTTCCCAAGTCGCCACCTCAACAAGTGGTGTCTCCACAACATTTTCACCAAAGGACTAATATGAACGAAAGATACAGAGACACAAACGAACAAATATGGAGAAGATTCATAGATACGTACATATACACAGATACATTTGGGGAATATGCCGTTATTGACAAGGAATATTCTGTCTATGTATGTCAGTGAGCATATGCCGTTACTGCGACGGAATATTCCGTTAGCTGACGTCATCGCGCATAAGCAAAACATGCAAAAAGGAAAGAAAACACAAATGCAGGGATACGGGGTTTCGAACCCCCGATCTCAAGCTTAGGCCACAGCCCAAACCACTAAGCCAAGAGACACGTAAATGAAATGAAAAGAGACACGTAAATGAACATGCAATGCACATGCAATGCAAAGAGACACGTAAATGAAATCAAAACAGGATATCATGAGTTCGAGTCAAGCTCTCTAAACTCCCCAGCAGAGTCGCCAGAAACTGTAGACGCGCCCTTGGGCCTCACTACAGTTCGGACTCAATTTGTGTCACGGTTCTTAATCTGAACCAAAGAGTCCAAATCCGGCAAATTGTTTTGAGAAAAACAGATTTTTGAAAGAAGTGCAAACATGGACTGCTTTGCCAGATACAGAGTCGTCACCTAAATATTTTATTTTGGAGAATTTAGGAAACCCTGACCGGCTCTATTAAAGGCCATTTCATAAGTCAAATTAAGTAAATCTATATCTCTATTTACAATACTAGCCAACGTTAATTTAAGCTCATCCGGTCCCCTAACACTTTCATCTACCGTCACTGCATCGCATCTCTTCACGATTGTCTCTATTGGTCTCCGTTGAATATGACCAAACTATCTCAATCGATTTTCTCTCAACTTATCTTTTATCAATACTACTCCTACCCCTGAACAATACGACAATTGTCTTCTCTCTTTTTTTAATTATAGAGCAAGACTGTAATTGCAAATAAAGGGATAAATATTTTTTTCCCATATCCATGGTCCAAGAGAAAATGCTAGTGATTTTAAGGAGTCCAGTAATTCGTTTTCTGTGGGGAGTTTTAGTTGGGAAATATTTATCTTCGTGGGCTAAAATCAAAACACAACTCAGAGAAAACTTGCCTGATTAATCAATAGGTCGAGTATGAACTTAGGAAAATTGTACTCAAACACCGTCACTCGAGATGACCAAAATGCCCTCTGCAACTATTTTTTTCTCAATGCCCTTGTATAGGTTTTGCAGTATCATAAGCCCATTCCCATATCTTCGATGATGCCTTTATAATCAAAGAAAGGTCTAGAAACTATAGTGTACATCATTTCTGAAATTTTCTGGAATTTTAAATAACTAATTAAACACACATAAAATTAGAAATAAAAAATCCAGAAACTAGTAAACAGAAACAATATTCAGATTATGCCATAATTAAAATGTACATTGTTCTGAAATATTCTGAAATTTTTCTGAAATATTCTGGAATTTTAAATGACTAATAAATACACATAAAATTAGAAATAAAAAATCCAGAAACTGATAAAATGAGACAATATTACCAGTAGATATTAAAACATTTCAGAAGTCCACAATAAAAATTTCAACCCCATAAAATTATTTATGCAATACCAGCATCATTTTAAAGCATAAAAAATGAATTATTAACACAGAATAAATATTTTTTATTTTCGTAAAATTTTCAAAATTTTACAGAATATAGAAAAATTAATTCTGAGTCTAAGGGTACCAACCATGCTTAAAACAAAGCTATAACGAATAAATTATGGCCAATTAACGCAATTCAGAATTAAAAAACAAACAAACAGAGCCTTAGAGCCAAGCCAGCGCGGAAAAACGGCTCGGCTCGGCTCGGCGCCGCTCAGCGCAAGTCGGCTCAAGGATCGGCTCGGCGCGCGGCTCAGCCTCGGCTCGGCGCTCGGCTCAGCACGCGGCGCGCGTGCGGGCGCGGACGGCGCGCCTGCGTAGACAGCACCGCCGACGCGCGCGTGATGGCGCGTGCAGGCGCGTCAGAAGGGCATCCGGCGCGTGTAGGCGCGTGGAAGCGCGTGGGCGCGCGTGGCTTCGACGTGGTGGCGCGTGAATGCCACGCGCCGCCTTCCAGGGTACTGACAGTTCCGATTTTTGTACTGCCGGACTCCTTTTTCCAAAATAAAATCATTTATGCTCTAAAAAATGACATTAATGATCATAAAAATGAAATATTTTGGATCTCCACATCTTTTATAAATATACACATGATAAAAGAAAGCACGAAAATATCCATCAATGGCTCTGATACCAATGTAAATCAGAGATCACAAAACTTGCAGCGGAATAAAAAGTTTAGATCATACCTTTTCTTTGATCTAAACCTCGTGGATAAATCACGTACTTCCTGAATCTAGTCAATCAACCCAGCAGTGAAGTGATATTACAATATTGAATATCACCCACACAAACCACAGTGCAAAATGACCCTCCGGTGATGACGGACATGTGGCCTTCGGCACCGAGTCAGGGTTTCCTAAATTTCCCCATTTTAAAATATTTAGGTGGCGACTCTGTATCTGGCAAAGCAGTCCATGTTTGGCACTACTTTTTCAAAAAATCTGTTTCTCAAAACGATTTGCCAGATTTGGACTCTTTGGTTCAGATTAAGAACCGTGACACAAATCGAGAGTCCGAACTGTAGCATGAGGCCCACGCGGGCGCTTGTTACAGATGGCATTTTTCTTGATCAGTTTCATTATGTTGAGAAAATTTTAAAGAAATATAATTTTCTAGATTGCAAACATGTTGCTCCTTTCGATGCAAGCATACATTTATTTGTTGTAATAAATGAAAAAGAAGTGATAATCAAAAGGAATATGCTAGCATGATTGGTAGTTTGAGATATGCTACTGACTGTACTAGACCTGACATTGCATATGCTGTTGGAGTACTTAGCAGGTTGACTAGCAAGCCAAGTCGAGATCATTGGCTAGCCATGGGAAGAATTATGAAATATTTATCTGGTACCAAAAATTATGGTTTGTTTTATAACAAGTATCCTGCGGTACTTGAGGGATATTGTAATGCTGATTGGAACACTTTGTCAGGTGATTCTCTCTCTACCTCGGGTTTTATTTTTACCTTGGGTGGTGGTGCTATATGTTGGAAGTCTTAAAAACAGACAATAATTGCTAATTCTACAATGGAAGCTGAGCTTATAGCGTTAGCTTCTGTATGTGAGGAAGCGAATTGGTTAAGAGATTTGTTACATGAAATCCCTTTTTGGGAAAAACCAATTCCTCCTGTGTAATTCGTTCTGATAGCACTGCTGTTATTGGTAGAGTGAACAATCATTTTTATAATGGTAAATCCAGATCTATTTGAAGGAAACATAGTAATGTGAGATCCTATTTGAGTAATGGCATCATAACTGTGAATTATGTAAGATTTTGTGATAATCTTGCGGATCCGTTAACCAAGGCCTTGGTGAGAGATAGGGTCTGGAATACATCGAGGGGAATGGGTTTGAAGCCTATAAAATCATAAACCATGTATGAGGATACCCAATCTAGGGACCAGAGATCCTGTAACTAGATTCAATGGGAAGAACGAATCATATGGTGGTTGTAAAAATGCACTCTTTAATATTTTGTTATCCATCCCTATGATGCAAGTGCATTTCTCTTGTAATGTTGGAGGGTTGAGTTTTTGATACTCTTAATGAAATTCTGTAGCTCTTGTTGAGTGGGGTGTGTAAATTACAGGAAAATCCTTGACAGATTTCAACTATGTGAGCATGAAAGTGGGGCCACTTTCTATGAGAACAAGGCTTATTCTCAAATATGCTCATGAAAACTGGGATAAGCACAAGGCCGTAATATGCTGGCTATTAAAGCCCATGTCAACACCTAGATTATTATGTGTGAGCAGTAATACTTTATTTCTCCTAAGCAGTCATAGTTCAAGTCTGAGACCACTACTGACTCTGGAGTAGAGGTTGCTGTTTCACTAATGAAGGTTCAATGCAGAGCACACCTTCATGATGCATACTAGTCTATTTTTATTTGGTAATCTCTCTTATCCTTGTTGATATTAAAATGAGTGGGGGATTGTTGGACCATTTTAATATCTTTTATTTATTTGTTTATTTATATTGTTCATGAATCTTCTTTTGTCTTATTCATGAATCTCATCTTGTTCATGAATGGAGATTCACTGCTTTGGTGACCGTTTGTCTTGTTCATGAATAAAGTTTAATTAGAATTCATGAACTTGGTGGTGAATTCATATTTGGATTCATTCTCCCTTTTCTCTAGGTTCATGGTCATTATTGTCTTTTGATGTATTTTGTAATGTCTTAGTGGCCTATAAATAGTTCTTCTCTTCTACTCTTTTCTACACCAACACATAAACTATTTTTTATACAAGAGAGATTAGTAGCAATGAAGGGTGTTTTTCTTGGTGGAGCTTTGGGTTCACTATCTTGTGCAGAGTTGGCCTAAACCATATGACAAGTGGTCGGACTGTTGTATCCTGGAGGGGACAAGTCATAGTTTTGTGACTTCTGCATTGGTATTTGGGTTCTTCCTACCGTAGTGGGCTTGATCTCCCTAAAGAAAATGAGATATTCGTGCCTCAGCCTGATCTATTTGTATCTCATTTTCTTTGCATTATTTATCAATAAAATATATTTTTTCTGTTATTTTCACCAACAGATCATAATGAAATTGGATCAGATGAATGATGTCTCACCTTACAACTATAATCTTGTATTGTTTGAAGAATTTGTTAATGAAGTGGAAATTTTTTTGGGATATATGACAATTTTGACTATAATGTTTTTATTAGTATTTATGTCAATGTCATTGATTGCATACAGATAAGACCATTCCTGGTAAATTTGGAATTTAGTCACCTTTGATATAATGGGGTTATGGTTGTATTTTTGCTGCACTTGTTGATCCTTTTATGGCCTTGGTTTGGTTGGTCCTCATTAGATATTGGTATGTATTAACACTAATATTTGTTAATATTGAGATGCCATAACAAAATTTTGTGATTAAACATTTGTAGTGATTTAAAAATGGCTAAACCTCTTATGATGACATGGCATTTGAATATATAAGCAAATAAGATGCGGAGGTGATGTTAGCCTAATGATGACTGGACCATTCAAAGTGTAATAACCCACATTCATGTCTTAGTTATGTTCATGTGCATTTGCGTGATTTTGTCTTGTTAAGTTTGCATTTGTAGACTTTGACTTGTTTTGCCTAAGTAAAGGTCCCTATCTTGTTTTGTGCTTATGTGATTTGCCTAAGTGTTGTATGCATGCATTGTTCCTTCCTTGTTGTCTCAAGCCTAGGTCATGTTTTCCTTGTTGTCTCAAGCTTAGGTCATGCCAAGCCTAGGTCATGTTAAGCCTAGGACCATCTTGGAACCACTTTGGTTGACCTCCATCTTCACCCTGGCATATTGGCCGAGATGTCATCATCTAGGCCGAGGTGTGCATCACCTAGGCCGAGATGTGTATCTTGTTTTGTGCTTATGTGATTTGCCTAAGTGTTGTATGCATGCATTGTTCCTTCCTTGTTGTCTCAAGCCTAGGTCATGTTAAGCCTAGGTCATGCCAAGCCTAGGTCATGCCAAACCTAGGACCATCTTGGAACCACTTTGGTTGACCTCCATCTTCACCCTGGCATATTGGCCGAGATGTCATCATCTAGGCCGAGGTGTGCATCACCTAGGCCGAGATGTGTATCATCTAGGCGTCCTAGATCCTTGATCCTTGCACCTAGTGATCTTGTTCCAGGACTGGAATGATCTAGGCCGAAGTGTGGCACATCTAGGCCGAGGTGTGGCACAGCTAGGCCAAGTGTTATCCTTCCTAGCCGAGATCATTAAGACCTTACTTGTTGAAGCCTATGTCCTAATCCGAGATCATTACATGCCGGAGTGCCCATGTCACCTTACTTGTTATACACTTTGTCATACACTTGTCTTGTCATTCTGTCACCTTTTTTAGGAGAGCCAACCAGTCTTTGCCACGTGTCTGCTGGCAGTAGAGAAACCCACATCATTTGTCATATCTTTGCCTTTATAGAGAGAGAAGCTCTAGGAAGAGGGAAGAAGTTCTTAGAGAGAGAACTAGATTTTCAAGCTTGATCTTCACACCTTGAACCGTTAGATTCGTGTTTTAAGGTTAGATTCTTGATCTACTCTTGTTGTTCTTTACATTGATCCGATCACATTGCATGATCTAGTATGATTGATGAGCCATGCATTGATGTAAAGCTTGTTTTAGAAGAGAAAATGATGTTCTTGTATTATTGAAAGAAAACCATGTTTTGATCCGAAAGTTTGCATCAAGATCTATGTTTTTGTGTTTGTTTTCATAAGATCTTTAAGTATGAGTACCCAGGTCCATGTTTTCAAACCCATCTCATGAAATCTCAAATTTTGAATAAAGAAGTTATGATTTTAGCATTCATGTTCTTCATGTTCTTGTCCTTCATGTTCTACATGTTCATCAAGGGGGAAACCCAGATTTCCAGACCTCATTTCCCTAGTTGTGGTCACTGAAACCACTCTTGCCTAGATCTCACACCTAGGCCAAGCATCGTATCTCACCTTGGCCAACATTGCATGATCACTTGTACCTTAGTTTATCTTGCATGCACACCTAGGCTAACCACTTCACACCTAGGCCGACCATGGTACACCTTTGCCGGCACCTTGTAACACCTCGGCAGGCAACTGCACACCGAAACCTAGGTAACCACACCTCGGCCAAGAGGTGTCGGGCCTCGGCCAAGACCTCCTGAGTTCACCCAGCTAGGTCATTTTTTCCTAGATCATTTATGTACATCCATTCCAAGACCTGGTTGGTACCCAGCATGTTTTCCCTAGATGAAAAACAGTGATTTAACTCCCAGCATGTTTCACTTTGTCTCGACTTGGTTTTGGAAAGAAATGCCGGGATCATTTGCACTCAGGAAAAGCTTGTTTTAAGAATGCATTTCATATCCATTTTTGAGCATCTCTTCTTGTCTTCTGGAAGTGCATTCAGTAGACTTTATTATGTATTTGTAGGTCTTGGATCCTTGCCTTAATCCCTACACCCGAAGACCTATGTGAGTGGCATTTTTAATAAAGCTATGTTATAAAGTTTTGATAAAGCTTTGCTTCGTTTTGGAAAAGTATTTGGTCAAGCATGAATGATTATCCCTAGTTTTGTATCAAATATTATCTTGTTTTGAGGACATTCTTGGAAAGTCCTCCCATGCTAGGGGACTTTAAGCCCATGTAGCACCATGTTTGAGAGATCTCTGCCATTGACGGTCTTGTATGGATGGCCCCACCGACGGCCTTGTGCGGGTGGATTTGTCTAATCGATTCCGGGTCGATTATTCCCTTGTTTTGTTCGGGTTTTGTCCATAATGTCATCCCCCATATATTATGTAGACGTTATTAAACATCCCAAGAAGATTTGAAAGATTTGATTGATGAACTTGATTCATACCATGTTTTGTTACAAGCTATGATTATGTATTGTTTTGATAAAGATCTCAGATATCATTCATTTAAACCTTTATTACTAATATCATTCACTGAGTATCCAAGCTCACCCTCTCCTTATATATATGTAGGTGGCGATCAAGAAGGCGGTGACGCTTAGATGTTATTTGCAAGTTGTTTTGGATTCATTTTGCTAACCTATTGAAGATTATGTTTTCTTAGTTTTAATTCACTTCTTTTGTATATGTCAGCTTGAGAAGCCTTTTGATCAAGATGTAATATGTACTTTATTTTATTTGTATCCAAGTTGTAAAACCATGTCAAGATGTATGTCATTTCATTTGATCTATGCACTGCTCTTATGGACTACTTAGATTTAAATATATTGCTTCCGCATATGTAGGCCCCATATGTATACTCTGATTGTTGTGTGAATTTTTGTAAGTTGGCCTTTGGTAATCTCGGATTATTGGTTATCACGGCACCATTCTACTAGGGGCAGCATGGGTCGTGACACAAAGTGATATATAACACCAAGACATTGACAAAAGGTTCATTGCTTAGTTTTCCATTTTTGGATTACAAGTAAGCTAATGGGTATTGCTAAAAATAGACACAAACTATTAAAAGATCCTAGTGAATAACACCATTTCTAAATTAAACCATTGAAATACAACATTGAAACTTTAGTCAATCACAACATTGAACATAGTTACTTAAAACAATATTGTAGTCTAGTCAATTACAACAATAGTCAAACATAGTTACTTCATAATCAATATAATACTAATTACAAGTAACAAAATTAACAAATTCAAACGTTTCATTTCTTACATCTTCGTGGTCATAGATCGAAGTTGTTTAATAACACTTTCAAGTGCTACATCTCTTTTTACCTCTCTTCTAATTTCATCACTTCTTCTTGCTGCGTTTGTAGGCAAACACCATTCAAAAAAATTACAAACATTGTCTGTTTTTTTCCACATTGGCAATTGTATGAGCACAAAAAATACCTTGCACGTGTACTCTTCCTGATCAGCTAGAAATCCTCCAAACAATGGTGTTCCTCCTACAAAACAACTCCAATGAGCTACCTAGTGCGTGTGTGCCGGAAAACCCCTTCGATGCTTAAGTTAGTTCTCAAGATCTACATGGGAAAAGCTCTGTATATTTTGTAAACTAAAGATGAGTTACCTCTCTTAGGGCTAACTCTGAGCTTTTATGTATTCCACATGATAGAATCCTTGTAGAACTCTAATTCCTCTTTGTAGAATCCCACTAG
This sequence comes from Camellia sinensis, assembly GCF_004153795.1. Classification (NCBI taxonomy): domain Eukaryota; kingdom Viridiplantae; phylum Streptophyta; class Magnoliopsida; order Ericales; family Theaceae; genus Camellia; species Camellia sinensis. Next base: position 172,177 of record NW_021024645.1, on the reverse strand, counting down.
GAGTTGTCTTCTCAAAGGATAGGGCTTATCCATTAACCCCCTTATCACCTAAATTCAAGTGAAATGGCCTAACTCCTAGGCCGAAAACCAAACTAAACGAACCACTAGCCCAGTTGCACATCAATTGCGCAACCACATAGGTTGAACCTTACTAATTCCAAGTAAGAATGCCATGCAAAACATTACACCGTGCTAACCTTGCTTAGCAAACCTTTGTCAAGCTGAACGTACCGACCACAGATTTAGCATGACCTTTCAACCTAGTCAAGAACTGAGCATGTCTTTTTGCACGATCAACATCATACATTGTTTGTCTGGCTGACACTTCTGTGCCATTTGCAAGGTTAACATCCAAGCTCCATTTGCCTGGTCGACATCAAAGCACTGTTTGCCCGCTCGAACTTGTTAAGCCTAGCAAAGTCCATTTGCAAGGTTGCTAGAGTTAAGCCTAACAAAATCCAGTTGCAAAATCGCCAGAGTCAAGCCTAGCAAATTCTGTTTGCAAGGTTGCCTGAGTTAAACCTAGCAAAGTCCATTTGTAAGGTTGCCAGAGTTAAGCCTAGCATGGTCTGTTTGCAAGGTCGCCAGAGTCAAGCCTAGCAAAGTCCATTTGCAAGATCGCCAGTGTCAAACCTAGCAAAGTCTATTTGCAAGCTCACCCGAGAAAAACCTTGATGGGCTCTATTCGGCTAACCAGTTCAGTAGAAATGTCCCTCTCAATTGCCCCTTAATTTCGTCTATTGCTCTAAGCATAACTGGGATTACACTTCCTAAACTCCGAGCAAAAGTTCTAAAGTCCAATATGACCAGACTTGACTCTTGATCTGTGTGGCCAACATTATATTGCCTTTCAGACTGCCTAACGACAACCACTCTTTCAAAACTTAGGCTTCAGAACATAACCAAGCTCAATGATATAACTTTCTTTGATTTGAGGGCATGATCTATGGCATGATCTAGTTAGGGTTAGGGCATAATCTATGGGAGCCTAATCATGTATTATGGCATGATCTAGTTAGGGTTAGGCTTAAGTAGAACCAAGATAGTTACAAGAACAAGACAACTTTCTTTGATTTGAGGGTTCCAATGATACTTTTTCCATGATCTAAGGGATTTGTCTCTAAAGTACCTACGATTGTAGCCTAGAAAGGGTGATGCCTGGCCATGTACTTGATTTGGGGAGATTTCTGTTGATTTTATATATAGATATGAAGATATTTGTGTATAAAATTATTTATTTAAGAAAGGTACAAGGATATATATGTATATATGTGTGTAATGGTACTAGTTTGGGGTCAAAATGTGATTTAAGAAAAATACGAGGGCATTGGGTTTAATTTATGAATTGAAACATTCATTTTAGTGTCGAATTAAATTAAATTGGGGTTAGAGAGTCTAATTCGGTTTGGATTTCTTGTTTCAAACAAAAATACGATCAACTAACAAATGTGATAAAGACTGGAAAAACCTAGGGTTTCCAAATGGTAATTTCATATTTAGGGAGTCAATTAGAATATTAGAAATTATTTCTAAGTTTCCGAAATCTTAGGGAGTCAATTAGAATATTAGAAATTATTTCTAAGTTTCCGAAATCGATTAGGGTTTGCGGTTTTTTGTTGACGCATGTATTTTGATCCTAGGGTTACAATTAATTAAAAAACTGAGAGACTTCAAGGAAATAATTTAAAAATAAGGGACTTTTAAGAAATTAAAATTTTCAGGAGCCTCACAAGAAAAGCTATTTTGTTTATGAAAAAATGTTTTGAAAACTAGATGAAATTCTCTATGATCCATAGGAAGGCCAACCTCGGAAAAAATCTGAAATGGTCCTTTTGATTTTAATCTTTAAATGGTACTGAAAAAATTTTGTTTTGCATTGGGGTTTTATGTTCTTTTCTTCATGAATATGCTTATTAATATATGATCATGTCTTGGTATGAAAGTGCATATGTTATGGTAATATACCTTTCATTTATTCCTTTGGTGATGCTTACATCTATGAAATTTTATTTCAATTGCTTGTGCTAGCTAACTTAAAACGTTAATCTAAACGGAAAACTTGATAGGGGTGGGTAATGGGGTTTCGATCATATGAGTATTGTTATGAGATAATGTTATGTTCAAATTGAATTGGTTAGCGGGACGTGTTCCTTTTTTAAAGATAAAGTCTTGCGCAAGTGGTTATTTCGGAACTCTTGAATAGAGCAGTTGTATTCGGACTGTAAGTGGTTTTGGTGTGAGGAGGGAATGGGCATGACCCTTATTTTATTGTCTCATTTGAGGTTTTCGGTTAGCGCTACAGGGTATGTAACTGTTGGTAAACATCCGAGATAAGGTCTGCAACGTAAGAAAAGAGGGAGTATACCGAATAATCCGTGTTCGATTTTTGTGGTTGGGAGGATGAAATCTCTTTGGGGGATTTCCAGACTGCTAACAACTAACCTTGTAACCCTTGTTATTTACTTGAATATCTTGTTTATTTCCCTTATTGTTGTAGTTGCTATTGTGTATTAGATTGGGAAAAAGAGATGAAGTGTGTATGCGTTTACTGGGTGTTCAAAACTCATGGCGTTTCATGTCAAGTATTGAAGAGGATTTTGTAGTAGAAAACGACGAGGCAGAAACTTTCAAAGACTTTTAGTTGTCTTAGAGAAGCTAGAATTTTTTTATTTTTTTTTCCTGCAAAGTCCATTTGGAATTTTTTTTTTTTTTGGATGTAATATCGATAGAACTATTTTTTGTAACTAAAGATATTTTGTATCTTTTATCTTATTGTTATATGTTTATTTTTCTGAATGTTTCTTACATAGTTTCCTACGTTACATGTGAGACCTTGCGTCAATGCCTGTTAAGAGCTGTCAACAAGGTAGCCTTTTTACCTAAGAAAACTGGACTTAGAATGGAGGTTAATTTTGACTCCTCCGAGGATCTGAGATCTTACTTGGTCATTGATCATAGGACTCATCAGTGACCTTGACCACAACTCTTAATGTAGATTTTGGGGTGTCACACTTTATTTTTTAGATTCCATTCTATACCCACAATGACAATCTAAACCGTTCATCTTGTAATCTCACAAATGAAAACCGTTTCTATAAAAAAATAATTTCATCGGATACCGATGAACAATTAAATCACTTTTTATTTTATAAAATTAAAGGTTTACGTTTAAACTCACAATTACTATCCATTTGAAGAAAAAAATAAGATGTAATTTATTCATATATCTAATGATATCCAATGAAACTAATTTTTTGCATAACTCATCTAAATTATTGGAATTATAAGATGAACGATTTAGAATATTAATGTAAACCTAGAATGGGACCCAAAAAATAAAATATGAAACAGTATGAAGGATAAGGGTGTGGTGGGTAGGCACTCCCCAACCATTGTGTCTGGCCGCCAAATACACAAATTGGGCGGTAGAAGTCGAGCAAGGGAGTAAATCAAGTCAAGGGTGAGTCCATAAAAAGTGAGATTATGCCCATCATCAGTGGTGGAGGGGAGTGTTTTTTCTTTTTTTTTTTTTACTTATTTTTTTTGTAAATATAAACAAAATATTTTAAATAAAAAAAAAAATATTATTAGAGTGAAATGTCAATAACATTTTAAAAATTATGAGAACAATAATAGTTTTTGATTGAAAACGAAAAAACTATTATAGACCATATTACCTATGAAAATTTTATGAAATTTTTTGAATGTAACGGTTGTGTCATTATTATTGACATGTAAGTATGAGTAATTTCATTATAAAGATATGAAATTTATTAGATTATTAGTTACATTTGACATGTGAGGTTCATTCTCTATGTTTTTATTTACTATTAGTTGGTGATATCACATATTAATGATGACGTGGTATTAACATTATATTGAATTTTTAATCAAATTTTGTATAAAAAAAATTTATTATCATATAATTTATTTTAAGACTTAAATCAATATTTTTTTTATATTGTCCATGATACACTAGTTATAAATAACATTATTTTTTTGAAGTTTCACGAAATCAATCGTAAAAACTTGTGTGAAATATTTTTGTAAAAATTTTCGATATTATAATTAATAAGTATCTCTCTAATTTAATTTTCTGCCTCCGCCGCTTCTCATCACTTTTAAAATATCAACACACATGGGACACAATCCTGTCTGGGCGAAGCATCGTGTGCAAATACTAGCAAGAAACTCTCAACTACCAACTTCATTAAGACATTCAGCGAATGCACACAATATCATGCATCCTTGCTGTTAAATTGAGAGTTATACTTTCAGTCTATTGAATCAAGCATTGGAGTACCCTCAACTGAACAGTCTAACCGACAAGAACTCGTTGTCCTTGATTTCAAGTTCAGAAAGTGTAAAAGTGTCAAGGCGTTGATTTTAATCATTGTCAATGTGACGGATTTTTCTCTACAAATAAGTTAATGATTACATCAAGAAAAAGTACTGGCCCTCAACACTCATGACAGTACCGCTCCTCCCTGGTCCAAAATCCAGTGCTATCAACTAGTGGTGGGCTTGATTCTGGGCCCTTATCGATAACCTAAACCGTCAATATGTAGAACGAATTAAGTATATTATTTATATGAAAAATCACACTGATCGGATATATATAACCATTTGATTAGTTTGTATTTGTTTCAACAACAGTTAAGATTTTTAAAATAAATTGCAGACACAAATGCAAGCTGATCAAGTGACTATCAATATCCGATTTATGTGATTTTTTGGCAAGGATGATATACTCGACGAGCTCTCCACATTAAACGGTTTAAATTATTGAGATGGCCTAGAATCGGGCCTACCGCATCCCAAAAACACCATCCAGTCTGCTTCTGAACTGGAGAGGTGCTGGATCCAATCAAAAACCATAATGACATAACGATTTGAAAATAAGATTTAACTTTAACTTTAAGGCTTCGTGGCTGACTGAGATGCATACAAATTGACCTAAACACTCAAGAATTAATATATAAAAAAAAATAACAAAACACAAACAATAGTAATGTTTACATGAAACATACAATTACAATTCTTTTGCAGTAATATATGGTTACCCCAAATATATTTGAATGGCAACACAATCAGTCATTTGTTAAAAAATACTCAATCGGCTTGTACTTGTCTAATGAATTTGTAATCAATTATCTAGGCAGGAAACACCAATATTCCCTCTGCGTGCCCAACTATGCCTAGCGCTAAAATCCAGTCCCCGTAGAGCCCCACCCGTGGAGGCGCGTGGGAAGTCTCACAATTTGAACTGGGTTTGAATCAGCACCAATCATTACAAGAAAAAAAATATTTTTGGCGACTAAAAAAATACCTTTGGTCGCAGAAAGTATAGGCTTTGTCGACTAAAAATATTTTAGTTTTGGCGATTAAAAAAATTTAATAGCCAAAAGTATAGGTTTTGGCGACTAACAATCTGTTTGGTCGCCGATATAAAACTTTTACCTACGTACTAAAAATATTTTAGTAGCTAAAAGTAAGGCTTTTGGCTACTAAAAATAATTTAGTAGTCAAAAGTGAGGCATTGGGCGACTAAAAAGATATTTAGTAGCCAAATGTGATGTTTTTACCGACTAAAAAAGTTTTAGTATCCAAAAGTGAGGCTTTTTGACGATTAAAAAGAAGTTTAGTCGCCAAAAGTAGTAATTTTAGCGCGGGAATTAAATTTTTTAGTGACTAAAAAAATTAGTAGGCAACAGTATAGAATTGACGACTAAAAAGAAGTTTAGTCGCCAAAAGTGGTCTCTTTTTTTTTCTAGTAAATAATTTATTTTTACATAAATTATGTTCAATAAAAAATAATTATATTTATATATATACTTTTAGATTAATACGGGTCAATATATTATATAAATAATATATGTTGCATATATAATCATATGGTGTTTGGGAGTAGGAAAGAGTGTGTTGTATAAAGTTTTGGTGTGTGGGAGATTGATGGTTCAAATTTCTACAAGAGCAGATCAGAAGTTAGTGACTATAAATTTTTTTTTTTTTTTTTTTCACGATGACCTTATTGGCGACTAAAAATTTTGGTCGCCGATTCCTTGAGTAATGGTCGGTAAATGTACAATTTCAAAAAATAAAATTGACTATTGGCGACCAATAATTTAGTAGCCAAAAAATTTATTTTTGCCGACCAAATAAAATTTAGTAGCTAAAAGATGACATTGCCGACTAAAAAAATAGTAGCAACACGTGCACTTTCAGCGACCAAACACGCGTTTATTCGCTAAAACATTCACCGACAGAGTTTAGGCGACTATCTTGGCGACAAAAAAATTTAGTTGCTAAATGGTTTTGGCGACAAAAAATCCGACCTTTGGCGACAAATATTTTGGTCGGCAAAACTGTTATTTCTTGTAGCAAATTTGCAAAGAAAATGAAAAATGTAAACACAATATGAACAAAAAAATTATGGTGTTTCGTTTGAATATTTGAAATTATTATTATTTTTTTTTTGAAAAATTAGAAATTAATTTAAAAAATAAATATTAAAAATATATATGTTTTTATTTTTGAAAACTATTGCTACCTATCCAAAAGATAAAATTGTGAAAAAACAATAAGTGTTATTGATTTATTTTTTATTTTTTTTCAGTAAATTGGTTTTTAATTTTTTAGAAAAAAATTTTGAAATCCAAACCAAACATAACATAACATATTTTTTCTTTATTTTTCTTTCTTTATCTAAATTTATAATCCACACAGCATAAAAAATTAAATAGAAGAAAAATTATATCATGGTATTGGGGGAAATTGATATCGTATTCCAACTAATTTTTATTAGTTCAAACTGTGAAACTTACTACTTTTGTATTAATTTTTAACAAATAATAAAATAAATGAGAGGACGTAGATGGTGTGGAGTATTGATCCAACAACAACAAACCGCCTCGAGTGATCAATAATACTCGGCGCCAACATGGGGCAATATCTTGATCACGTGACTAATGGACGTGACCTTGTCGAGGCACAGACCTCCTTACTTTGTTCTCTTCTTTTGTTCTTATTTTCAACTAATATAAAAGTATAATATCAGCTCAATACAATTCTCTCTCGTTGTGTATTTAATTAATTATGGCGCTCAGTTCCCAATGGCTTTTGAATTTGTTTTTGTATAGCAATTGTTTATGGGATATGATCACAGAAAGGCGATGAGAAGAAAAAGTTAACAATCATTTGTTAATTATAAGTTTCGAAGCCACGGTCAGCGCCTGATCCGCTCTAGATTCTCCGGGAAACCAAAATATTTCAACTTGTTCTACCACTTTGTTAGTGTTAGTAAATATTCTCTCTTTCTCTCCCTCTATTACACTACACTAGGTAGTGCTACATATATATATAGATTAGAGAATAATAAGGTAGTATTCGGCTAATATCCGGTCAACATGTCTCTCTATGGCTCTCCTCCCTTTGTTATTATGTTTTCAAATATTCCATGTGTTTGTCTTATCCTATGACTTCATCCACCACCCTCACCAAACAATCTTACAGCCCTTTACTATTACTTGTTTAATACTGTTTATGGTGGACTGGGCTTAGTCTAGCACGGCCCAAAGTTTGGGACCCAACAAAAATTGTCCAGCCCTAACATTTGATTCAGAAGATAAGCAATGGCCGGGCAGAGGTTGGTTTAGCCCGGTAGGTATTTAGGACCGGGCATAAATGTGCTCCGTTGTGAAACGTTTAGCTTCAGCAAGGCCCAGCACAGATCCCCAGCTTGCAGCTCGGATGCCTTCAGAAGTGTGAGTGGAAAGTAACTGTGGCTGCTATGCCTTTTCAAATCCAACGCATGTAAATAATCATATGATATTATTCATATAACAATTTTTATAATTTAAAATGGTGAACTATTATGATTGTCATAAATAATAATATAATGTAGAAAATAAATAACATAACCAGATCAATTATGCGAAACATTCAAGTAACTCAAAATTGATTGAACATAAACCTAATAATAATATTAGTGGACAAAATTTCTTTCTGTTGATCCTCCTTAAAATACGTTATATTTAGAATAATTTGATGGGTAGTCTGAATGTCCTTTTATAAGTGGAGAGATGACCAGTTTCTTTATTCAACAATGATTCCACTTTCCAATCAAAGTAGGATACTTGAAAAATATTCTTCTTTATTTACCAATTAATTGTAGCAAAAAATATAGAATCATAATCCTGTCAAATCTCTAATTCATATTATCATATCATGTTGGTGAACATAGCGACCAAATAATTAATTTAGTCTTACATTCTCCCACTTGGCACATATGATAACTTACGTCAAGATTTATCAAGGTTAACATTAGGCGTGCAATAAACCATATTCAATATTACATTTAATTTGGTCATCATCAAAATACTATAATTAAATAGTTTACTTATGTGAGTCATGGTGGTTCTATACCAATAATGTGATATAGTCCCTTCTAATAAGTCTCAGCCACAGCAACAGCCCATAGAGCTGTTAAAGCTGCAGCAGCTACCAGAGTCTTCAGCTAAAGCTCAAGGTCCAACAGTTACAGCTCAAGCTCCAGTAGTTGCAGCTGCAGCCAATGTCACACTTGTGTAATCTACAGCTATAAATAAGTTGTTAGTTTGTTAGAGGTTAATTGTTAAAGGTTAACTATAGTTTGGTTAAGTAGTTAGATTCCAGGTTAGGTAGTTATGGTTAGGTTCCATTGTTTGTATAAATAAATGTTCTCTCTGTAACATTTCATGCATTGAATGCAAAAGATATTCACATTGATTCTCTTTATGGTATCAGAACCCTAGGCTCTTACGAGCAATAAATCTTCAGAGCCTCATCAATGGCTTCTCCAAACTCCATACCTGCAACTGCTTCTTCTTCTTCCTTGATGCCTTCATCCACTGGATTGCCTTCTAATCTCACATTATTGATTTCCAATCTCAGTTCATTTGTTTCTACAAAGCTTGATTCATCTAATTACATAGTTTGGAAGAATTAGTTGCAGAACATCTTGACAGCCACAAAGCTTCTTGGCTATGTAGACGGATCAGAGATATGTCCTTCAGCAGTTGTGTTAGATTCCAATAATCTTGAAATTTCAAGTCCAAATCATGTATTATGGACAACTGTTGATGCTCTTCTATTAAGCTGCATCACTGTAACTCTGTCTCCATCTGTTTTCACTACAATTATTCATTGTCAAACCAATCATGAAGTTTGGACTGTTCTTGCCAAGCGGTTTACTTCATTTTCCAGATCTCACATATATTAGTTAAAGAACAAATTGAGTAAGATTGTTAAGAAAGGAACAACAATAGAAGAATATCTAAATCAATTCAAGATCTTATTTGATCAACTTGCTCTAGCATCATCTCCTGTTGATGATGAAGATCTAGTTCTCTTGATTTTGAATAGGCTACCTGAGGAGTACAATGCTACAAAGACTGCTATATGCACAAGATCATATCCTATTTCCTTAGATCAACTACGTTCTTTACTCTGTTCAGAGTATTCATGTGGAGTCTTCTCTTAAACATGCACATGCCTCAGATCTTCTAAGTTCAATTGCTTATACTGCACACAGAGGAAACCACTCTAATCGAGGAGGTTCTAGAGGCTATTATAGAGGCAGAGGTTCTTTCTAAGGTCTAGAGGACATATGAGTCACTATCAAAGAGGCTCACAGTCTCAGAGAGGCAGATCCAGCTATAAGACCTACAATACTCAAGCTGCTTCTACTACTAATACTTCAAATGTGATCTGTCAAATCTGTGGAAAAGGCAATCACACTGCTCTAGACTATTGGTACACGTTAGACACAACTTTTTAGCAGCCTTCTCCCATTCAGTCCCAATCCAAAGCTTATGTTGCATCATCTTCAAATCAGCCACAGTCTGATAACTAGTTTCTTGACTTCAGAGCCACGAGTCACATGACACCTGATCTAAGTCAGCTATCTTTTTATCAGCCATAGCATGGCCAAGATCAAGTTGTAGTTGGTGATGGCTCTACTCATTCCATTGCTCATACTAGGACAGGTCTTCTTTCAACTCCTTCATTTTCTTTTCATCTTACAAAACTACTTCATGTGCCCACACAATCATTCAATTTACTCTATGTTCACCAATTGGCCATGGATAATCACTGCACTATCACCTTTGATGAGAGCTCTTTTGTTATTCACGACAAGAGCACTCAGAAAATGTTGTATAAAGGCTACTACTCAAATGGACGTTATCCATTCAGCGCATCTCCTTCTGCTGCATCCACATCTGCTGTATCTACATCTTCTCAAACTTCTCAAGCTTGTTTTTCTTGCTCTTCATCATCTGCAGCTCGACCTAATTGGCATTTCAAACTTGGTCACCCTTCATCTAAGAAGTTTCATCATATTCTTTCCCATAATCATCTAGGTTTTAACCTTTTGTCTAATAAAGGCTCCAGTTTGTGTGAACATTGTTGTGTTTCAAAGTGCCATAGATTGCCTTTTCATTTGTCGAACTTTACTGTTAATAAACCTTTAGCCCTTATCCATATAGATGTTTGGGCCCCTTTTGCTTCATTTGTTTCAGGCTTTAAGTACTATGTGTTCTTCATTGCTGATTATAGAAAATTTACTTGGCATTTTCCTCTTCATTATAAGAGTGAAGTTTTTACCGAATTGCTCGAATTTAAAGCATTTGTTCAGACACAATTTCACACTACTCTTCAGATTCTTAGAAGTGATAATGGGGGTTAATATCCCAGTACACCATTTCAGACTTTTCTCAAAACTAAAGGCATTGCTCATCAATTAGCTTGTCCACATACCAAACCAAACCAAACCAAACCAAACGAAGCCTTAAGTCCTATCAAATGGGGTCGGCTACATGAATCATTCTTCTCCACGCGACCCTATCAAAGGCCATTTCATTAGTCAAATTAAGTAGATTCATATCTCTATTTATAACGCTAGTCAACGTTAATCTAGGCCTACCCCGTCCCCTAACACTTCCATCTACCGTTACAGCATCGCATCTCTTCACTACTGCCTCTGTTGGTCTCCGTTGAATATGACCAAACCATCTCAAACGATTCTCTCTCAACTTATCTTCTATCGGTGCTACTCCTACCCATTCCCGAATACACTCATTCCTAATCCTATCCTGTCTAGTCTTACCATACATCCACCTTAGCATTCTCATCTCAGCCACACTCATCTTATCTACATGTTGTTTCTTGGTTGCCCAACACTCCGTCCCATACAACATAGCTGGTCTAATAGCCGTTCTATAAAACTTACCTTTTAGTCCAGTGGGAATTCGTTTATCGCACAATACCCCAGACGCACTTCTCCACTTACACCATCCCGCCTTAATCCTATGGAGGAAATCCCTTTGTTGAAGAAGTATTTGGCCAGTAAGTTTGAAATCAAAGACTTAAGGAACCTGAAGTACTTTCTGGGGATTGAAGTGGCTAGGTCCAAAGATGGGATTTTCATCTGTCAAAGAAAATATGTCCTTGACTGCTGAAGGAAACAGGAATACTTATTTATGGTTGTGGCATCAACGTCTAGGACATTTATCCTTTTTATTACTTAGACAATTATTTCCTTCTATTTTTATCAAAAATAAAGTCTCCGAGTTTCATTGTGAGTCCTACCAACTTGGCAAACAACATCGAGCCTCTTTTTCTCCTACTAATAATAAAAATCCAATTCTTTTTTCTTTAATTCATTTGGATGTTTGGGGTCCCTCTCATGTGATGTCAATAAAAGGTCATCAATGGTTTGTTACTTTTATAGATGATTGCTCTCATGCTACTTGGGTGTACCTCATGAAAGAAAAAAGTGATGTTTTTTCTGTGTTTCAAAACTTTCATAAGATGGTTAGTGCCCAATTTGGGGCGGTTGTCAAAATAGTGCGTTCTGATAATGGGGGTGAGTACGTTGATTCTGGATTGGCAAAATATTTTTTTACTCATGGCATTATCTATCAAACATTTTGCATTGACACCCCTTAATAGAATGGGGTTACCGAGTGCAAGAATTGTCATCTCCTTGATATAACTCGATGTATGTGTTTCTATATGGGTGTACCTTGGGCCTATTGGGCCGAGGTTGTTCTCACTGTTGCTCATCTCATTAACCGTCTTCCTACACGAGTCTTACAAAAAATGACACCTCTTCAAGTTCTCTTAGGTTCTGAGTCTCTGTTTTCCATTCCCCCAAAAACCTTTGGTTGCGTGTGTTTTGTTCACAATCATTCTCCTTCTCAGGGTAAGTTAGATCCCCATTCCCTCAAGTGAGTGTTCATAGGTTACTCTCATACTCAAAAGGGGTATAAAAGTTATCATCTTCTCACTCGTAAATGGTTTATGTCCATGGATGTCACCTTCTTTGAGTCTCAATCCTACTTTTTGTCCCGTCTAATGTCCCAGTCATCTCTTCAGGGGAGTCTTGGAGTGAAGAAAGTCATGTTGTTTCTATTATTCCTGACCCAAGACCACCACCAATAGTATCTATTATTGCTCCTATTGTTCCTGGCCTAGTACTACCTCCAGTGATATCTACTACTAGCAATGCAGAATTCGATGTTGCCAAGAACAGAGAAGGGCAAGTTTATATCAGGGATAAAGAAAGACAGAAAGTTACTTGGATACAAGAAACCATTTCTGATCAATCACTGCCGTCTCCTTCTCTTGATAAAGGTCCAGATAATCCTGAAATTCCTGATATTACTATCTCTGAGTCTGAGCCTACAGATCTTGATATTTCCATTGCCAAGAGAAAGGGTGTGAGATCTAGTACTCATCGTCTTATTTCTAGTTTTGTGTCCTATTCTCATTTGTTCTCTTCATATAAAGCTAGGAATCACCTTATAATCATTGCATTTTAAGCAGTCCACTTTTCTCACTAAGAAATAATCTATTTGGCTCTTAACTAATCCACTCTTAAAGGTTATCAAATGCTCCTCCCTCTTCTTATACATAGTATTGGCCACCACCAGGTCAGAAGCCAACGCAAAATCTAAGATTCTCTCTCCAGCCTCATTTTTGTCACCAAAACCGTATCCACCATGCACCCTTTCATAACCTACTTTATCTATGCCCACATGGCCATTAAAATCTCCACCTATAACCAGGTTCTCTCCTACGGGTATCTCCTGTAAGATCTCATCCATTTGCTCCCAAAAATCCCTCTTAGTCTGATCATCTAACCCTACTTGAGGGGCGTAAGCGCTAATACTGTTCACTATATTCCCTCCAATAACTAATTTAACTAGCATAATCCTATCTCCTTTCCTAATGACCGCCACCACACTTTCCACAAGACCCTTGGCAATTATGATTCCTACCCCATTCCTGCGTCTATCCTTACCACTATAATAAAGTTTAAAACCAGTATCCTCAATTTCCCTAGCTTTCTCTCCCGTCCACTTAGTTTCTTGTATGCAAGCTATACTAACTCTCCTCCTAATCATAACATCTACCAATTCCATCGTCCTACCAGTTAAGGTTCCTATGTTCCAAGTGGCTATCCTAAACCTATAGTCTTGGACTAGCTTCTTTACCCGCGCTCGTCCAGAAAAATACGGAAACCTTTGCCCATTTTTCACCGCACCCAGGCGTCGATGCGGCGCCCCTTGCTCACTTTTCGAAACACCCGGAGGCAGGCGCAACGTGTCACTTGAGGGGAACGACCTAGCATTTAAACGATTCAAAGTAGGATTCATTTTCATAAGGGATCCGAGTGGCTTTTTTACGTGTTGCCTGTTGGCTACCTAACACACAACCCTCTTCCTTAACCCGGGCTTGGGACCGGCGGAGTTGTTAACAACCCCGGCGGAGTTTAGCTTGTCCACATACACCTTCACAAAATGGTGTAGCTGAAAGGAAACATAGACATCTCATTGAAACTACTATTACTCTCATGCATCATTCTTTTCTTTCTTTGATTTATTGGTTTGATGCTCTTGCCACTGCTGTCTATTTGATCAATAGGCACCCTACTCTCAAGCTTAATAATCTTACTCCTTGCAAGGTCTTGTTCAAACACAACCTGATTATATGCTCTTGAGATCCTTTGGGTGTAGGTGCTATCCTTGGCTCAAACCATACACCACTAATAAGCTCCAACCTAGATCTATTGCATGTGTCTTTCTTGGTTATCAACCTTTAATCAAAGGCTATAGATGTCTTGATCCCATCACTGGAGAAATCTACATTTCCAGACATGTGGTGTTTGATGAGTCTTCTTTCCCTTTCTAGTATTCTTCTTAGTTGTCTTCTTCCGAAATATCTACTTCCTTACAACAGTTTTTATGGTCTTATCCTTTCTCCTCATCTCATGCTGTTGCTAACTCAGCAGCCCAGCCAACTTTATCTTATGTTGCTGTCACTCACTCAGCAGCCCAACCAGCTTCTTCTTCTACTGCTGTCACTCACTCAGCAGCTCAACCAGCCCCTTCTTCACCTATTCTTATTCCTCTACTATCCACAGCTCCTTCTGATCAGATTTCTATTTCTAATATTTCTATTGATCTTCCTTGTATTCCTTCCAATGCTCATCCCATGATTACCAGATCAAAATCTCATTTTCCTCATTCTTCTCTCACTAATTGTCTTCTTTCTTCTACTGATCATTCTGAGCCACAAAATTACCAACAAGCAGCTTCTTTCTCTGTTTGGAAATCTGCTATGCTTGAAGAATTTCAAGCCTTATAGAAATAAGGGACTTGGTCTTTGGTTGGTCTCCCACCTAGCAAGCAAGCCATAGGCTGGAAATGGGTTTATAGAATCAAGAAGAATTCAGATGGTACTATAGCTAGGTATAAGGCTCGACTAGTTGCCAAGGGCTTTCTTCAAACTGAAGGAGTGGACTATCATGAGACATTTAGTCCTGTTGCTAAGTAACCAACTATTAGAATTCTTTTATGTCTTGCTCTTCATTTTGATTGGCCCATCAAGCAGCTTGACATATCTAATGCCTTTCTCCATGGTGTTCTTGAAGAAGAAGTATACATGGTTCAACCTCAAAGGTTTTGTTCACTCTAATCAGCCTCAGCTTGTCTGCAAGTTACACAAAGCACTCTATGGTTTAAAGCAAGCCCCTAGAGCTTGGTTCTCGACTTTCTCCAATTTTCTTTTCACTCATCAATTTGTTCAAAGCCACTGTGGCTCCTCTCTCTTTATCAAGAAAACTTCTACTGCTGTCACCATTCTTCTCATATATGTAGATGATATTCATCTTACAGGAAATGATCCTCTTTATATTAACTCTCTCATTAACCACATGCATACTACCTTTTCAATGAAGGAGCTTGGCTTTGTCAATTATTTCTTGGGTATCTCTGTCACCAAAATTGCTTTTGGTTATGTCCTTTCTCAGCAAAAGTATGCTTCAGAGTTATTGGCCAAAAGCTGGCATGAGTGACTGCAAATCTTATTCTTCCTCCATGGCTAGTAGGTCCACTTCCACTTCTCTTGCTACAGTAGATGACTGTCCCTTTTCTCAGTCAGCTTTGTATAGAAGTTTGGTAGGAGCACTTCAATATATCTTACTCTCACCAGGCTAGATTTAGCCTTTGTGGTTAATCATCTA
Organism: Camellia sinensis; assembly: GCF_004153795.1. Classification (NCBI taxonomy): domain Eukaryota; kingdom Viridiplantae; phylum Streptophyta; class Magnoliopsida; order Ericales; family Theaceae; genus Camellia; species Camellia sinensis. The sequence continues at coordinate 156,609 of NW_021024645.1, read as the reverse complement.
TGTCAGTTCATGCACACACCCTTGACTAGTCATTTTACCTTTGTCAAAAGGTTATTGAGGTATCTTAAAGGCACCTTATCTCATGGCCTTCATTTCTCTCCTTGACCTCTTATTCTCAATGCATACTCAGACTCAGATTGGGCAAGTAATGTGCTTGATAGAAGGTCCACCACTAGTTATTGTGTATATCTTGGTCCTAAACTCGTTTCTTGGTTTGCCAAGAAACAACCCACTGTGTCTAGATCATCTTTCAACGCCAAATATCAGGCTTTGGCTCAAACTTTAGTTGAACTCAGTTGGCTTGGTATGTTACTTGTTGAGCTTCATATCTCTGTTCCTGTGGCCTACTTTATGGTGTGATAACTTATCTGCAATTGCTATGAGTAACAATCTTGTTTTTCATGCTCGTACAAAGCACATTGAAGTCAATTATCACTTTGTTCGTGAAAGAATTGCCTCCAAGAAGCTTCATATTTGTCATATTTCCACTTCTGATCAGATTGCTGATGTGTTTACTAAACCCTTATCTGTGGCTAGATTTCAAGATTTCCAACAACAACTCAATGTCCTTTCCAATCCACTGAGCTTGAGAGGGCATGATAAGTCCCAGCCACAGTAGCAGCTCATAGAGCTATCACAGCCACAACAGCTATCAGAGTCTTCAGCTAAAGCTCAAGCTCCAGCAGTTACAGCTTAAGCTCCAGTAGTTGCAGCTGTAGCCAATGTCACACTTGTGTAATCTACAACTGTAAATAAGTTGTTAGTTTGTTAGAGGTTAACTGTTAAATGTTAACTATAGTTTGGTTAAGTAGTAAGATTCCAGGTTAGGTAGTTATGGTTAGGTTCCATTGTTTGTATAAAGAGATCTTCTCTCTGTAACATTTCATGCATTGAATACAAAAGATATTCACATTGATTCTCTTTACCTTCCATGTACTACAACACTAGCAACTATTTAACATAACCCTTTGAGTGAAGAGTATAAAGAGGTCCAACGTTAATGTCTTTTTATGAAAGACTATTCCGGTTATCATTCATTCATTCTCATATATGTACGTACTCATTTCATAACATGAAATAAATCAGAAACACAATTAATAAGATCTCAATGTGTCAAATAACACAATCAATTATAACAACTGTTATGGATTACATTCAAGACCCAATTGGCAAGTTTCTTAATTATCTTTAAGAGCAAGCCCTTCATCAATAGATCTGCACTTAAAAGTTATGTACTTACGTGTTTTATTGACACTTTCTGTTTCTGAAATTCTTCTTTAACGACAAAGTATTTCAATTCTATGTGTTTAGCATAGAATACTTGTCATTCTAAGAAAATAAAACAATTACGAAATTATTACAATAAATTCTCAATGACTTGGCAACAAAAGTCGACAATTCCAAGTCCTAAGATAAAGTTCCGTAATAACAATTCATGAATTGTGGTCTCAAAGCACACCACAAATTCAACTTTCATTTCAGATATTTATTATAGTTCATTTCACACTTTTCATGATATTTCTTCTTCGCATAATAAGAACAAATAATCAAAAGTGAACTTTCTACTATCAATGCATCCTCAAAAGTCTAAATCTAAGTAACCTATCAATTCAAGATTATTAGATGTGATAAATTTGAGCAAGCAATTTTTATTCCTTATGATTACCTTATCACTTCCTTATTTGAGCATTAAGCTTCTTACAATAAATGTATAAAGAATCGTTTCATTCCAATTGATTTAATAAATTTTTATTTTATTTTTATTTATTTATTTTTGGCATAAGACTAGATTTATTTCCTTTCGAAACATGGATAACTTTATGTGAATATTCTTTCATTCTGAATCTCTATAGAACTTTTAATATATATCTTCTGAGACAATCTCAACAATTGATGTGATTCATTCAGAAATATTTCAATTTCTATCACATAGGTTGTCTTACTAATATATTTCATTTCAAAGTTCTTAAAGAGAAATTTCTTAACTCGTGCAATAATTCACGTACATTATTGACAAGAAAAATATCATCAACATACAAAGTCATAAATATAAACTTCCTCCTACTAATCTTTGGATATGTACCCTCGTAATATATATATATATATATGTATATATATATTTTAAATCCAAAGGAAAAATAGTATCATATAACTTAAGATACAATTTTTTTAGAAAGCTTGTTTAAGTCCATAAATTGATTTCTTAAGTTTGCAAGTCACATTTTCATTTTCCTCAATAGAGAAACATTTGAGTTGATCTACACGAAATTCTTCGTCTAAACTCTCCTTCAGAAAATTAATTTTCACATACATTTAATGCAACTCAATATCATAAAAAGTTACTAATGACATAATAATTCTAAATCAGCTCATTAAGATGCAAGTGGAAAAAGAATATCTCATCGTAATCAATGTCTACTTTCTAGGTAAAATCTTTGAACATGTATCTAGCATTATATCATTTTATATTGCACATAGAACAGTTAATATTTTTGTATCCTTAGGCAATTCAATGAAATCCCAAATTTCATTCTGGTCCATTGATTTCAACTCATCATTCATGACATCAATTCATTTAGTAGAATCAATACTTTCTATGGCTTTTGACAATAAAACTGAATCTTTATTTATCCCACTATTATAATAAGATTGTTATAGATATACCACATAATCATTCGAAATGACAAATCTCTTTACCTTATGAGATCTTCTTAATATTATTTCTTATGGTTTTTCTATAACTTTTCATTGGTGATAATTATATTATGGAGTAATTGATTATTCATTTGTTGCTCCAAAACATTAAGTTGTTTAACAACTATAAGAACGACAATTTCCTTCAAAATTATGAGTATTGATACTTGTACTCAAAATTATTGAATAATCAAATTTCATGATTTATCACTCCCACTGATTTCACCATTCTTGTTAAATTTGATATTATCGATTTCTGCAATTCTTGTGCTATGGCCAAGATAATAAAACTAATATCCTTTGAATTTTCAAGTTAATCAACAAAACAGCCACTAATTATTCTAAAATCAAATTTCTTTTCATGTGGATCAATAATTATAATTTTGTAGACAACTTCAAACATGCATGTGTCTTAAGTTCGGTTTCTCTCCTGTTCACAGTTCAAAGTAAGTGTTTGGAATTGCCTTACTAGAAACCAGATTCTATATGAAAACAATAAACCATAATGACATACATCCACAATATTATGGGTATTTAGAAATTATGTAGCATACTCTTAGTCATATTCATTAAAGTACAATAATGTTTCTTAATTACATCATTCTGTTGAGGCATTATGCCTTTTATAGAGTTTAACAAATAGATTTGTGCTTCGCACTATCTTTATGTTTTTCACCTTTTTAATTAATTGCCTTTTTGCCTTGATAATGTACGCATTAATGGTGTCCATTTACTAGAAATCTTTTATGCAATAAATAAATAAAATCATAAAATGAAAATTCATCTATAAAAGTGATAAAACAACTTTATTTATCAAACCTGAAGTGTCAAAAGGGCACATTAATGCCCATTTAGGTAATATGAAGAAGCCCTGTATATCTTGTGGCACTTTGCTTAATGTGATTGAATTGTTTTTCTTTAATGCAACCTCCACTTCCACTAAAAGCAATAAAATCTAAATTCAAAATAATCTTATCTTTACTAGCCTATATAAATTTTTATTTATTTTTTATTTTTTTAAAAGAAAAATAGTACAATCTTTTATGCCACAAGTTTGAAGAGTTTTCATTTATCAAGTTATATTTAGGACCAACATAGTGATGCAAGATAAATTAAACTTTTGAGAAATCATTAAAATTTTAATTTATACAAACCATCATAAATAATACCAAAATTAACAAAAAAAGTATTTACAATAATTTATCTTGCATCGAATTAAAAAAACATAAATAGACATTTTCTTTCTTATGAGACTGAAATTCTGGAGCAGACTCATTTTCTTTACGTGACTATTTCTTTATATACTTTTATAAGGATTCTCCCTTTCCTTTCAGCTCCTTGAATTACAAGATCAATAAATGATATCTCAATTATTTAAGTTCTATCTCTTCTTAAATAAACATACTAGTCAATTTATTAACTTTCTACTTACTATTCATAGAATTATAGTTAATATAAATGATTCATACTGAAGAGATAAATAATTCAAAATAAATTGCACAAAAACAAACTGATTCACAAATATTCTTAAATTTTTTAATGGAGCAATCAAGTTAGACAATTCAATGACATGCTCATACATCTCATGCATACCATCAAACTTTATGTTGGTAAGCTTACTCATAAGTGTCCTAACAAAAAATTTATTAACAGTTTGAAAATGTTTTTTCATATTATTTAGCATTATCAATTTAGGGAAGTTAAAACTTAATGTTTGTTGTATTCATTCGCATAAAAAGGGAGGAGAGCGGGTGATACCTGCTGCACTCATCTTGTCGTACCTATGCCAAGTTCCTTTCCATTCTTTTCCAGGTTGTGCAAATCCTGTAAACAAATTTCCTGGAGAGTTATTCCGAATAACACACACTGCAATGTGGTTGGAGTGATGCCATTATGATGCCAATATATGCCATTTTGTGCTCGTATCGACGAAGCAAGGGTGTGCCACTGTGTGCCATTTTATGCTTGTATCGACGAGTCATGAGGCTTAATGAATGCCTTTCCACACTTGTATTGGCTAGACGCAGAGTTTATTAGGTGCCCTTCCATTCTTGCATCAACAAGACATGGGGGTTTATTTTCCACGCTCGCATTGGCAAGATGTGGGGTTTTAAATGCCAAGTGGTGCCTTTTCTATGCCCACATGGGCAAGACATAGGGGTTTAAATGCTATTCCATACTCACATCGACAAGACGTGGGAATTTTAAATGCTAAGTAGTGCCTTTTCCATGCTCTCATCCACAAGACATGAAGGCTTAGATGCTATTCCATGCTTGCATCAGCAAGATGTGGGAATTTAAATGCTAAGTGATTCCTTTCTATGGTCACATCGGTAAGACATTGAGGTTTAAATGCTATTCCATGCTCACATTGACAAGACGTGAGAATTTAAATGCTAAGTGATTCCTTTCTATGCTCACATCGGCAAGATATGGAGGTTTAGATGCAATTCCACACTTGCATCGGAAGACGTGGAAATTTAAATGTCCAGTGATTCCTTTCCATGATTGCATTGGCAAGACATGGAAGGTTTAAATTTTACTCCATGTTTGCATCGACAGGATGTGGGAATTTAAAATGCCCAGTGGTGCCTTTCAATGCTCACATCGACAAGACATAGGGGGTTTATTGGGTGCCATTTCCACACTTGCATCGATAAGACGTGGGAATTTAAATGGCAAGTGACTTGTTTCTATGCTCGCATCGACAAGACATGGGGGTTTATTGGGTGCTATTTCTACGTTCACATCGACAAGATGTGGGGGTTTAAATGCTAAATGGTGCCTCTCCATACTTCTGTCGGCAATACGTGAGGGTCTAAATGCTATTCCACTCTTGCATCGGCAAGACGTGGGAATTTAAATCTCAAGTGATTCATTTCCATGCTCGCATGGTGTAGACGTCCCCGAACGCCCCGGGAGGGTGAGTCCCGTTCTGTTCATTTTTGGGGTGACTACAGCTCGGACTCTCGAATTGTCACGGTTCTTAATCTTGAACCAAAGAGTCCAAATTCGGCAAATCGTTTTGAGAAAAACAGATTTTGAAAGAAGAAGTGCCAAACATGGACTGCTTTGCCAGATACAGAGTCGCCACCTAAATATTTTAAAATGGGAGAATTTAGGAAACCCTAACTCGGTGCCGAAGGCCACATGTCTGTCATCACCGGAGTTGTCTCGGCTCGGGAGCTAGGGTACGATTGGGGAAGGTCAGCTATGAGCACCCCCTCTCGCCCGGTCCGAAGACCGGCCTCTACTAACCGTGATATCCGTTTTTGAAAACATTATGTGTTCTTATTCCATTTATTAGCCTAGCGTTACTATGTTATGCGCGCAGTAAACAAGTATAGACTAGATTGCCTAATTTGAAAATAAGCATTGCATATCCGTTTGTCTTAAAAAGTACTTTGGAATTTGCTACTCGTAAGTAGGCTAAAATACGGATTTCAACGAGTTTTTCCAACTCAAACAATCCAACCTTCACCCACAGGCATTCAAACAATTTATAACACATAAGCATCTAGCCACATGGTAAGCATACTATCATGTTAACATTCACACGCATGCGAGATGCTAAAGCATAAATACTTACATCGTACTCCAAGCCAAAACAATTCAATAAGAGTTCAAAATTACTTGGGTTGATATCATAAACATCTTGAATCCAGTGCTTCACTTAGTCTCTAGAGTGAGCACTTGAAATGATTTCTCAAACTAATCATAGCTGTCAATGTTCTGCAAAATGCATTATTATAATTATGGTGCTACATACCATGACCTCAGCAACTTTATCATTACTTGGTTTGTTATCCTTCGAGTACCCAGCCATCCACACCTCTAA
>NW_021024645.1:74431-134856 GCF_004153795.1 Camellia sinensis | reverse complement strand
CGTCCTCCTTATTCTCTTCTTTCGTTGTCTCTCCTCTCATTGATGATTGAACAGCGCTAGACTTCAATGACAGACACGAATCCAAAATCACATGTACAGACATGTTTAAGCTTCAAGAAGATCCATGACCTAAATTGTCATGACCCGAACCCGCCCTTATAGGTTTCGCGTCGTAACCGGCCAGTAATCCTTGGATTACCAAAGACCTCTGAACAGATAACATATAATCAAGGGGCTGCGGAAGCAAAATATATAAAAATGCAACGTCCATTAAGCTGTACAGACATACATAAGACAAAATAATTTTTAAACTTATAAGCATACACATGGCGTCACATAGATACAGTATATTTACGTCATCCTATGTACAGATAATTAAAAACAAATTGTTAACAAGAGATAACAAAGTTTTGAACTTTCAAAAAGACATGGCCACAAGGCTTGACTCGATTGGAACCTCCTCGGGAAGCGCAAGGGTAGCAGACAAAACGGAATTTTAGGCCATCAACTCTAGCTCTGATCACGTGCCTGGTCACTTACATACATAATATAAATAGTGAACGGGAGCCAGTGAATAATAACAAAGTAAAGGGTTTAGATGAATGATGCCCATCACAATTTAACTTCAAATCTCTTATTGAACAGAAACATAATCATGCTTATATACAGAACAGAATCATAGTCACATTCTTATCTTGAGTGATGTATAGCATTAAACATAACTTTTTGGTCAAGCTATTTTAGTTCCACATTGGAACCTCAGGTACCGAGTAACATATCTCATACATGAGCCGCGGGTATTGTTTCCCCCTGGGTGAGGGCTCATGACCATAAGACCACAGTATTATGTCCCCTGGGCGAGGGCCTCTGCTAAGGATACCACATAACACTTCAAGGAAATGGATCATCATTCATGTAATCACATATTAACCTTTATATCATTCGAAAATGATTCTCATCATATCATAAAAGTACAGAAAGATTTCATATCAAACATAGCTTTACTAAGTTATTACTTACAGATAGCTTGACAGCAAACCAATGGATTAACCGCTCACGGCGCATGACCTACACCAATCATAACAGATACATACACTGTAACGCATACTTGATTTGTGCATAACTCATTTTACTTGTTCTTTGTGTTTCTTCTTGTTATTCTTATTCGGGTGTCCTAATCTTGGCCTAGGAATTATCTAGGATGCAATGAGGATGCCAAAAAGGCATTGGAAAACCACTTGGTTAAATTTCTGAAAACAGGAGTCCCCGCTCGAGCGTAGGTTTCTGTCTGCTTCTGGAGCTGGTACATGAAAAATGTGACAGGCGTCGCTCGAGCAATAACTTCCTTCGCCGTTGAGCTTGTCTACAAAACTTGGCAAAAGCTACTAACGTTGCCGTTGAAATTCTAGCCGCTCGCCTGTTGCCGTCAGCGAAAGACTGAGTAAAAAGGAAGTCTCGCCGAGCGTCACTTTGGTCGTTCAAGCAAACCTGTACAAATTTTTAACAAAAGCTTATAGGAGCTCGACTTGTGACCATGCTCGGCCAGCTTCTCGCATACCACTTAATTCTCGCCGCAGGAGGCCGCAGACGGTTGTAATATTCTGGAATTTCCAGAACTGCCTACCTACAACTTCAAAACCACAAATTCATGCCAAACCCACAAATCATATTCTTGTGGGCCAAAACTCAAGAGAATTTTTCTCAAACGTCAAAAATATTGAGAATCATAATGGATCATTCATGAACATCAAAGTCCAACAAGCATGTTCAATAGTGCAAAAAATCAACTTGATATATGTAAGGACACTCCACCGTGAACATAGCATTGCATGTAACTCATTTGAGTTGAATAAAGCTCCGAAAACATAATCAGATGGAACACTTAGTCATCTAATCATGATGAAGTCCTGTACCCACACCAAATATGGACATGCATGTGGAAGTTCTTTGAGAAACAGCTTACAACATCTTAGTGAATTATCGCCGATGCCATGGTCGAATTCTTATTTTATATTCATCTTCCTTAGTTTAAATCATGACTTGAATATTATATTCTTTTTGAAATCTCCTGTACATTAGGCCATCTTGACATACACAACGAAGGGTGAATTCTACACTTAGTTCATCCCCAATCTAGGCTCCAAACGGTGTGTTTTAGCTACAAGTCCTACCCATACCAAACACTTATAACCCAAAGCTAATTCCTTTCATCTCCAGATTTCTTTTGTTTGTCCTCTCACTTCTCTCTCACTCTCTACGTTATTGAGCTCAAAACGGTTGAGGAACGAAAAGTGGAAAAATGATATAAACAAATGGTGGTGGTGGCCTTATGTGTTGACGCGTTACTAGTGAAAATTAATTACCAGGTTAAGATTCTAAGACAACTTGAAGTGAGATCATTTATTACTAATTATTTGGTTTTTGAATCGAATTCTCATTAGAGCCTACTATAAAATTCTAAAAATTTTAATAACACAATCCCATTTAAGTAAATTTGACGAGATTGTGCGATGCCAATAGCATCATCGATTTACAGAACATCAACATAAATCAAACAGATAATGTGTACAATGAACAAATAATAAAATACAAATTAATGCAACACATATGCAAGTAATTCAAAAACTAATCTTAATACTTATTAGCCATATTAAATCATGGTTAACGTTAATCTTGGGTTGGGGTTGTTACATAAAAGCAAATCGAAAGATCAAAACTAGTCCTCCGATTTTGAGCTTCAAACCTTGTACCCCGGAGCAGCTGGTAGTGAGTTCTCTCCTCCGCTAAATCTCCTCCGTCGTGCCTCAGATCTGTTATTTATTTGTTTATTTAAGATTTGAGCTCAAATCTGTGTGAGGGGTTAGGGTTTGGATTTTGTTGTTTGGTTGTGTTTTTTAGTTGATTCAACATTTTTTTTTTCAATTTTCCCCCTATATGTTGGTTGTTGTTGTTGTTTTTGTCATTGATTATGATGATGAAGAAGACACATATTGTAACAAATTAAAACAATTTGACAGATAATAAGACAAATCTAGTTTGAGTAGATCTGTTCAATTTTGAATAGATAACAGAATTTGCACAGATAAGGAAGCGTCAGATCTGTTCAATTCTCATTTCTCTGGTATATGAATGTATCTATCTTTCTTTTTTTCTTTCTTTCTTATTTATTTTTAATTGTGATGATTGTTAGAGTACATTTCAAGATATGTGATGTTATGTGTTATTATTGGTTATTTGTTGTTGATATGATGTTATAGTGAAACATATTGAAAAAAACAATAAATAGATAAAGTTTAAGCATATAAAAAAATTTTGTTAAAATTGAACACATAATAAAAATTCAACGATATTACAAATACAAGAAGGGTAAATTGCACAAATAGTCTCTATAGTTTGGAACTTGTGTCACTTTAGTTCCTGACTTTCAATTGTGACACATTTGACCATGAATTTTGAATCTTTGTTCCCAAACAAGGACAATTGAAGAGATCATTAGATTTTTCAAAGGGTAAGAATTGTCAATTTGTAAAATATAAACTAATTTGACAAAAATACATGTCAAACAAATATTTTGAATTTTTTAAAAATTATTTCTACCTAGTAAAAATGAAGAATTATGGTAAAATTGATAAATCTTTTAGATATTTATTTTTTTTTACCAAACTAATTTTGATTATGTTTTGAATGATGATCATATAAAATTAATTTAAAAAACTATCATGTAATTTCTATTAATTATTATATAATTTTCATCGTTGGTGGATAAGAATAATTTTTAAAAATAAAAATATTTTTTTTGACATTTTATTTTTGTCAAATTAGTTTATATTTTTATCAAATTGACGATTTTACCCTTAAAAAATCTAATGATATTTTCAATTGTCCTTATTCTGGAACAAGATTAAAAAATTCAGAGTCAAATGTGTTACAATTGAAAAAGTCAGGACTGAAAGTGACATAAGTCCCAATTATAGAGACTATTTAGCGTATTAACCCATACAAGAAAATTTTTGAATAGATAGAAAAAAAAATTGAACAGATAGGAAAAATTTGTTGAACATATACAGTTTTTTTAAAACAAATAGGAAAACAATTTGAATAGATAGTCAACCAAAGTCAACAGATAAAAGAAATCAACAAATAGATAAGGGGTAAAATTAAAAACCAAAATATCCCTTGAAAACATGTAAAATAACTTCTTTCACCAAATTATTTCACAAATAGTGAACCTTTTACCAATAAAAAAAAATACACTGGACCTAATGCCTTTAGACCACCTCTAATTAAGGGGGCTTGTTTTGGATGAACTATATAAATGTATTTTTTTTAATTGTTGACTAAAAAAGTAGTTGAAAAAAATATGTATGTTTATGATAATTTTTTAACCTTTTACGAAAATGTGTATTAAAATATTGTATTAACTGCAAAATTACCGGAATACCCTTTCTGAGCACTGACCTGCACGTGTTGCATTAGTGCACTATGCTGTGTTAATGCACTGTGCTGCTGACTATTGCCACTGTTTTTTTTTTTAAAATAAAAAATAAAATTCCTGTGCATGTCAGCAAGGGGCTTTTTAGTTCTTTTTCCCCTGTGTTAGGTTGACTTTTTTGATTAGTGATAGTGTTAACTTTTTATTTTTATTAATAACTTTTTGACTTTTGTCTATTATAGATGATCCCAAACAATACTAAATTTATCACCAATTCTCTTTATAATATGATAAAACTAAAATTATCAAAATATATAAATAATTTAACGAAAATTAATATATATATATATATATATATAAATATTTCAAATAATAATTTTATAAACGATAGTGTCAAATTATCAAAAAATAAATAATTAAAATTAATTTTAATTTTTAAATTTAAATTTAAATTGATTTTTTATAACTACATTATCCTACTTAGTTTTTTATTTTTTTTTCAAGTAACACGTGTATTACCTAGTTCAACTGTTTTTTTTTTTTTTTTGAACTGTACCTAGTTCAACTGTTAGTTACCAAATAATCTCAATATTCGATATCACAATCAACGTGACGTTAACAGATGAGATCATGGTCTTGTTTGGTTTGTGTTTTTTTAAAAATTTTTGAAAAATTTCCTTTTATAATAAGTTTTTAAAAGACAATTAAACTAAACAAATTTTTTCAAAAAAATTCTTCAAAAACTTATTTGGTTTAATAAGTTTTCCAAATAAATCTCTCTCTCATACACATCAAATCAATCACTTTTTTTTAAAACACTCTCTCAAAATAATTTTTCAAAACATCATTTGAAAAAAATCAAACCAAATAAAACGTGACGTTAACAGATGAGACCATATCTTTTGAGCGGAAAATGGCTGGTAGCTCGAAAGTGAAGGGTCGAATGGGTCGAAAATATTCTCTTACCGGTAAGAGAATATAAAAAAAGCCTAAAACGACGTCGTTTTGGGATTTCGAGCCATTCGACCCTCTGATATTTCGAGCTACCAAACAGTTTTGATCTTTTGATGGAAAAGGGAGGAAGATTGCATTTTTGGGGGGAGCATTTTGATGACATGGTAGGCGAAGGCTTGGTTTGTCCTCTTGTTAGGTATTGCCTGCCTATTCTATTATTATTATTATTATTATTTTTAGATAAATAAGTTATATTTTATTATTATAAAAAAATAATATAATAAAATTTACAACAATATTAGAGGGTCATAATTTTTGTGACCATAATGACTCAAAATTATCAAAACGATGTCGTTTTGACATGTTTTGCATCCAAAACGACGTCGTTTTGACAGTTTTGAGCCATTGTAGCCATAAAAATTGTGGCCCTCAAACATTTTCCTAAAATTTAATACATATCTTTTATAGAGAACTCAAAAACAAATTACTCTCATTAAAAACAAAATAAAAAAAAAATTAAGCATATATAAGACAAAAATAATATTGACAAAAAAAAAAAAAAAAATTTCTAACACTCTTCAAGTTATGAAGTTTTGGTTTGAGTTTTCTTTTCTTAACCTCTTTTGTAGTCTCTCTAGTACTGGGGTTAATTGGAGATGAACTCTTTCTATTTTTTAGGCTCTTCATTTGGTGCAACAATTCTTGATTTAATTCTCTATTTTCTAACTCTCCCATAGTGCACAATTCAAGGACATCAAATGCATTAGATGTTGAGAGGGCAGAAGACTGCGTCTATCTCTGTCTCTCTCTTTGTTTATCATTATTACTGAATCTTGCCCACTATCTCTCCTCCTTTTTTTTCACCACTTCCCATTAGTCGATATATGTATTTTAGTTTTCTTGAAAGAGGGGGGGATTCAAAGCCTTTGGCTTTTAAAGGCACAAATTAGTGATAGGAGCGAATATCTTACAAACATCACACCTTTGAGGCTCCCGTAGAATCTCAACTTGAATCTCATACGGGTCTATAACCAAGATTTATTTTAAAAGACTTAGGGATCTCTTTATTTGCTATCACTTCAATACATATTCTCTCAAACGTAAGTCTATTTCTCTTGAAAGTAGGCTCATCCAAATAAAAAGAAGTTTTCATGATGTTAGCAGCATAATCCAAACCCTCTACATTCCAAAGCTTCAAAGGAATATTATACAATTTCACTCACAACGGCACACTCAAAAATTCACATTTTGTTAGGCCCCGTTTGGCAAGAGCTAAACGGGATTTTTTGGGCTATTTTAGCCACAAAAGACAAAATAGACTATTTTAGCCACAAAAAATAAAATATCACATCCAATCAATAATTATTACATTCTTCTCTCACAAAAAAAGCAAAAAAAGTCAAAAAGTCTTTACCAAACCAAACTTTTTGGCCCAGGCTAAAATAGTCAAAAAAGTCAAAAATCAAAAAGCCAAAAAGTCCTTCCCAAACCAAATTTTTTAGTCCAGGCTAAAATAGTCAAAAAAGTAAAAAAGTCAAAAAGCCAACCCACTTCCCAAACGGAGGCTTTAGTTTTGATCCAAATTGCCACCGCTCCGAACGAGTGATTATTTGATAATGTGAGAGTATTTTTTTTATATTAAATATTTATTAAATTATCTTTTAAAAAGTCAATAAAATTTTTTGAATTTTTTTAATCTAAAAATATCAAATTAACAATCACATAAATTTAAAAAAATTATTGATTAGTTTTGAGGTATCATGTGACTATACCTCATATCAATCACAATTCATTATGTTCCCACATATTTTTTAATTACTCAACACAAATTTGTGAGTCATACTCCTTTCATCAATCACAACATCATTGAAACATCACGCGTTGGCGGTGCCTAAGATCAACAAATAACTTCTCCATGAATTTGCCCCCCATTCACTAAATAATTTTTCCAATGGAAGTAGTGTGAATTGGCATTGTGTTGTGTTGTGTTGTGTTTGTCGGCCATGTGTTGCTTAGTCAAGCTGTCCATCACTTTCCCAACACAAGTCTAGTCTAGGTCTCCCTCTTTCTCAATTAATCATCATCATCATATCCGCTATTTTAGTCAAAAAGCCAAAAAAGATCATCCGAATATGCTTAGGTGGAGTCGTCATTAGAGTGTTGAATTGACATTAAATTTAAAATTAAATTTTTTTTTTATTACAGAAAAATCCTTCCACTCTCTCGCAGGTCCAAGACAGCGCCCTTGGAGGAGATCACCAAGGTCCGAGTAAGAGACTATAAACTGAAAGCTTGTCCCGATCTCCCAAGGCAAGCTCTGCTTAAGTCAGGACTCGCACAGCGGGGGAGAATTAAACCCACCAGGGTGTCCTGTTGTCCGTTCTGAGTAAGAGACTATAACCTGGAAGCTTGTCCCGGAGAGAATTAAACCCACACCAAGTAGTTGATAAGGCATCCTTGAGGTCAACCTCCTAACCAACTGTGCTACGCACAGGAGATTGGCCCAAGGGGAGTTGAACCCAAGACCTAGGGGCTTAAACCCTAGGCCCTTACCAAGTTGCCACTCACCCCTGGGTTTAAAATTGATTTAATCATAATTGATTTTGAACTTTTGAATTAGAATCATAATTGATTTTGAGCTTTTGAATCTATACTGAAATTAAGAGTTATTTTGATAAGTATGGTAAAAATTAATTTTTATTTTTTTTTTACTCCAATTGAAAAAATATATAAAAAATAAAGAGATGATTTAACTCAAAATAAATTAAAAACTAAAAAGTAATAAGCCTAATTAATTATAACCCAATATAATTCAAGTTGATTCGGATTGCAATCAAGAGTGCACCAAGAATAAATGAATTAATCAATAAATAAATAATTAATATTTAAACATAACATAAATAAAAAAATAAAGTATTATTTAATATAAATTAATAATTTTATAATATAGTGAAATACAACTCAGTACAACTTAAATCCAGTAACATAATAAAATAAAATCAACTAGTGTGAAAATCAAACTCAAGTTTCTAATAGTGTTTTGGTTCACTTACATTTATCTAATATAAAATTAAATATATTATAATAGACTAATTAAGTGGAAATATATCAAGATAAATAAAATTTTATGTAAGTTTGGTCTTGAGTTAGGGTTCATTTGAAAAGCGGGTTGGTCTTTTAGCTATTAGTCTGGGACTAAAAAATATCGTTTGGGAAGATTTTTTAATTTTTTTGATTTTTTGTGAGAGAAATAATGTGATGACTGTGAGTTGAATGCGTTATTTTGTCTTATTAGACTAAAAAGCCTATTTTATTTTTTTGAGTGTAAAACGACGTAAAACGACGTCGTTTTGACAGATTTAAGCCATTTGAGCCACAAAATTTTAGATTACCAAATATTTTCTTTTATTTTTTTGTGACTATTTTAACAAAAAAAATCCCAAATCTTAACTTTCCAAACCAACTCTTAGTTCAGCTTAAACAAATTCTATACTAAATCAATCCAATCTTATTGAATTGATCATTTGAAAACTCAAAATTAAATCAATATGCTCAAAAACCAAACCAAGCAAATCCAAATATATCGGTTCCGTTTTTCAGTTTATTATGTATTTTATTGAACCTCAAATGCCGGGGAGAAGATATAATGAACTACTTAGATAATGACATCTCAGCATCCGTCAATGGGTGTGACCTTAGTTGTCGTTTGATAATTGGCTTTTTTTAATTGATTTTTTAATTATTTTATTTTGGGATTAAAAATTTAT
This sequence comes from Camellia sinensis, assembly GCF_004153795.1. NCBI lineage: Eukaryota > Viridiplantae > Streptophyta > Magnoliopsida > Ericales > Theaceae > Camellia > Camellia sinensis. The sequence continues at coordinate 125,703 of NW_021024645.1, read as the reverse complement.
TTAGTTTGATGTTTTTGATTTTTTTTGTTATTTTTGTGAAAAAAAAATAAAATTATTATAATTTAAATGTGATATTTTATTTTATTAACATATTTAACCTATTTTATTTTTTTATATTTTTTTAATAAAAAAAACTCTAGCCAAACAAATACAATGTGCTGGGCTTTTATTTACAACTCTGATTCAGAGCCTCCAAATGATTTGTGTTATTTTTTAGCAAAGCTGTACCTTTGGCACAAGGATTACCTAGAGGTAGTACTCAACAAGAATGTCTAAACACACTTTTTAGTTTTTTAAAATTATTTTTTCATAACTACTACATAAAGAGTCATAATTAAAATAATATTCATAATGCATCATAATTAATATTATAATGAGTCATAATAAAATAATAATTAATATCATAATAAGTTATAACTAAATACCATAAATATCATAACTAGAATATACGATATACACTCAAAATCAGACGTGTATTATAGAATTTTTCATAAAATGACTATGGCAGGATGGATAGCTCGTGCATTGGAAAAGTTCTTAAATTGTCAAATTATAGTAATGTTGGCATAGTGATCACATGTTATTTTGGTATAATTCTAACAAACTTTAAAGAAAGTTTAGGATTGATTTTAACTTATCTATCGCAACACTCATTCACGGTCAAAATTAATAAACACTTTAATACATAAAGTTAGATCCCACTTTATCAATTTTTTATCCTGTAACTTATCAATTTTTTATCCTGTAACACTTTAACACATTTTTAATCACGTCATTGTGGATGTTCTAAGGTTATATTTAAAGGTCATGATTCGCTCTGATGGTCGACAACCCGACCCAAACCTGCCTGACTCATGGAGCTTTTATTTGATTAGGCCCGCACTCATAGGCCCTGTTTGGTAGAGCTGTGGGAAAGTGCTTATAGCTTATGTCTTAACAGCTTATACCTTATAACTATGAACATAAGCTGATTTCTGACTTATAAATTAAGCATCTCCTGCCCCACTCAAAGAATAAGCTGATTTCTGACTTACAAAAAGATATAAGTTGCATTGTTAAGCTAAACCAAACACATCAAAATAACTTAAATTAAGCTGAAAGCTTAAATAAGCAGCTTTTAAGCTGCACCAAACAGGCACATAGTGGCTCATCCTGACCTAAATAAAGTTTTGGGTTGGGATTGGACTTAGATATTGAAACTAGACTTGGTCCGTCAATCAATAAGATTTTTTTTTGGTAAATTATAAATACACTCCCTGAGATTTGATTAAAATACGAATCACCTTCTGTAGTTTTGAAAATTACATTTCACCCTTTGAGATTTCTAATTTCATAACAAATCGCACATTTTATTAATAAATCATCAAGTCAATTAACAGTTTTTAATGATGTTAAAAATATGTTTTATTTAATAATTTAGGTAATTTTATTAGGGATTTTTGGTGGAACCCCCATTTTGGGCCTTTTTATTAGGGTAAAGGATAACCCAATTAATTTTCTTTCAAAAAGTCCCTGAGTAAGAAATGCTTACCTTAATAAGGACATTTTATAATTTCTATTTTTTTTTATCACAATATTGCCCTTATATATATATAGTATCATACGTATGAAAAATTAGAAATCTGAGCTCGTAGCCGATGAAGACGATCTCCAAATCGATCATACTTCACAAAATCGATGAAGACGATCTCCAAATCTAAAGATCTCGCAGCCGAACATCTCTCACTTGTTCAACAATAGATGATCTCGCAGCCGAACATCTCTTACTTGGTGGCCGATGATCAACACTCTCAATTAAACGAAAGTTTCATTGAGATTTGTGATTGTTGATCGAGTTGTAGAGGTTTTTCTTCTCAATTAGGTATGTTGATTTGTAATTTTTTATTTTTATTTTTGTTTGTTTGATTTATTTTTATTGTGTTTGATCTGATTTCGTTTGACTGAATCAGAGTAAAATTTTACTTTGATTCTATTGCTGTGCCTTTTGTTTCAGAGAATGAGAGTAAAATTTTACTCTGGTCCGAATCCTCTGTTTACAATGAGAGTAAAATTTTACTTTTATACAAAGTAAAATTTTACTTTCAAATTCAGGTCGCAACATTTTACTCTTAGATTCAGAGTAAAATTTTACTCTTATACAGAGTAAAATTTTACTTTTATGTACTTTTAGATTTCTTTTGTAACATTTTACTCCTATATCAGAGTAAAATTTTACTCTGCTTGATGGCTCTGTTTACAATGAGAGTAAAATTTTACATTTATACAGAGAAAAGTTTTACTTTCAAATTCAGGCCGCAACATTTTTACTCTTAAATTCAGGGTGTAGAGTAAAATTTTACTTTTTTGCAGAATAAAATTTTACTTTTAGATTCCTTTTGTAACATTTTACTTCTATATCAGAGTAAAATTTTACTCTGGTTCGATTGCTCTGTTTACAATGAGAGTAAAATTTTACTTTTATACAGAATAAAATTTTACTTTCAAATTCAGGCCGCAACATTTTACTCTTAGATTCAGAGTAAAATTTTACTCTTATGCAGAGTAAAATTTTACTTTTATGCAGAATAAAATTTTACTTTTAGATTCCTTTTGTAACATTTTACTCCTATATCAGAGTAAAATTTTACTTTTATGCAGAGTAAAATTTTACTTTTAGATTCATGTTTCAAGTTGTGTTGGTGACACACTGTATGATTTGCCAATCTTTGGCAAACTAAATAGTAAAAATCAACTCTAAAATATAGTACAATGTTACACTAAACCACAGTAAAATTTTACCAATTCAAACTAAACACAAATTGTAGTGACAATAAAATTTTACTTTGATAGTGATAGTAAAATTTTACTTTGATAGTGATAGTAAAATTTTACTGTTAATTGATTTGCAGATTTGTAAAATGGTTCCACCTCTTATGTTGTTATGCAAGTATGGTGATCGTACCATTGTGTTCAAGGTTGTGTCAAACTGCACGTTGAAGGATTTAACTGATTTCTTAAGTTGTAAATTGAAGAAGTTTGACAATAGTGGTTGCATACTGTTATCGTACTGTTTGCCTGGACATTCGCAATGCATGATTGATGATGATTCTGATTTTCAGAATATATATGTTGTCGTTTGTTTATCCCCTTGGTGTTGACCGGGTTGATGTGACTATTACTGAAATGGGCATTTCAAATGAAAAACATGGAGTTGGAGAATCAGGGGACGCTACTGGATCCAACATTACTGATGATGAAATGGATTTACTCCCTATGTTTTGTCAACATGAAGAAAGGACTTTGTTGTCTTGTGGATGAGTAAATGGAATTACTCATGTAGGTCAAAGATTTATTGGAGGTGCAAAGGATTTTCGGACTGCATTATGTAAATATGCCATTGAGATAGGATTTGAGTTTGTGTATGTGAAGAATGCGAAGTGTCGGGTCACTGTTGTGTGTTCAATGCGGGAATCGAAAGCTTGTTTATGGCGAGTACATTCATCTCTGGAAAGTGCTAATAATTTTTTCTACATTAGGACTCTACATGATGAGCATACTTGTGGAGCTGCAGTTCGTACTTCTAAAAACTCAAGGATGAGTTCAAATTTGATTGCAAGTTTGATTGTTAATGAAGTTCGTGGGAATCCCCAAACTCGTCCAATTGATGTTGTGCGTCAATTTACAGATCAATACGGGCTCACCATTACGTACAATCACGCTTGGTTGGGAGTTGAGAAAGCTAGAACTACTACTTTTGGAGATTTCTCTATGTCTCATGATGAGATTCGATGGTATATGGATATTGTGATGAGCACAAATCTTGGTAGCTATTTGCGTCTTAACTATAACCATCAAAGTGGACGGTTCAAGAGGTTTTTTGTTGCATTTAATGCTTCCATTCAAGGGTTTAGGCATTGTCGTCCTCTATTGTTTATCGATGGAACTTTTTTGAAGGGAAAATATAAGGGCACCTTGTTAACAGCTACAACGAAGGATGGGAATCAAGGTAGATATTACTACAGTTTATTCCAAAGTAACAAGTTACTTATTCTCAGATTAACATGTTATTGTTGTTCAGAGTAAAAATCTACTTTATTTGTCTTTTTCGTTTAAGATACTTACTAATTGTAAAATGTTATTTTCCAAGTTTTTTCCCGCTTGCAATGGCAATTGTCGATACAGAGACTACAGACAGTTGGGAATGGTTTTTTATGCATTTGTCGAATATATTGTTGGATGAAAGACCAATTACCTTCATATCTGATCGGAACGCTGGACTTTTGGAGGCTTTACCCAAGGTTTTACCTACTACTTACCACTATTTTTGTCTCCAACACTTGAAGGCCAATTTGAGGGATAGGTTCTCTGGTCCAAGTTTCAGCAATACTTTCAGGGGTAGAATAGTTTTTTTGTTTTCTTTGTGTGCTTACGCTCCGACAGTGGGATGTTTTAATCAGTGCTTAAAAGAATTACAAGATGAGAAAAAAGGGATCGTTTGTGGGTTTCTATCCAATTTGCCCTTTGTCCGGAGATGGATTCAACATTAGTAAATGCTCTTAAAAATGGAAGAACTTGGTTGGTTAGTCGTTCAAGTGATCACGTTTTTGAGGTTCAATCCCGGCCATCGGTTAGCGTTGACCTCTTGAATAGAACTTACTCATGTTACCAATGGCAATCGAATGGATTTCTTTGTGCTCACGCGGCGACTGCTATCCAAATGAGCGGAGGTGATTTGTATGCACATATGGAGCCATTTTATTACACTAGCAAGTTCAAAGATTGCTATGCTGAGTCCATTTATCCAATACCCACTGTTGAGAAACCTCTTGTAGCTATGGATGATCTTGTTGTTCTTCCTCCAATTTGTAAAAAGCCACCTGGTAGGCCAAGGAAGAATAGGATCCCATCTAGGGGTGAGAAGATAAGACGAGTACAGTGTGGTAGATGCAAGAAGTACAGTCATAATAGGAAGACTTGCAAGGAGGCATTGCCGTGAAAGACATTATTGATTTTATAATAGAAGTATGAAAATAATGCAGTTCTTCTGCAATAAGTAGTCCATAGCAATAATAGTATAGTCTTTTAGACTAGATTTGTCAGGAGACATTGTAATAAAAGACATTTTTACTATGTTCTTGAATGGTTGTCTGTTCTAGTTTTTGATTTGTTTTGTCGTTGAATGGTTGTCTATGGGTGTGAGGAGCTTGTGGTTTCACAGTAAAATTTTACTATGTTCAGAGTAAAATGTTACTTTTATATTAAAATTTTACCTTATTTCAAAGTAAAATTTTACTTTTATGAAGGGTAAATTTTACTTTAGTGCAGAGTAACATTTTGCTTTTAGATTTAGAGTCCAAATTTTACTCGCCCTTCAGAGTAAAATTTTACTTTCATACAGAGTAAAATTTTACTTTTGTACAGAGTAAAATTTTACTTTTAGATTTAGAGTCCCAATATTACTCGCCTTTCAGAGTAAAATTTTACTTTCATACAGAGTAAAATTTTACTTTTGTACAGAATAAAATTTTACTTTTATACAGAGTAAAATTTTACTTATTCCGGCTGTAACATTTTGCTCTTAGATTCAAAGTGTACATTTTATTCTTATTTCAGAGTAAAATTTTACTTTTATACAGAGTAAAATTTTACTTTCAGATTCTTCTGGTAACATTTTACTCTTATTTCAGAGTAAAATTTTACTTTTAGATACATAGTGCAATAATTTACTCATCTTTCAAAATATAAAGTAAAATTTTACTTCATTTCAAAGTAAAATTTTGCTTTATTTCAGAAAATATGTTAGTCCCCTTAAAAAAACATTTCCAACTTGCACCAAAATCCACAACACACAAACTCCCAGATAATCATCATGCAATCTTTGTGCAAAAAAAATCTAACAATACAACTACATATATCATCAACATTCATTCCCACTCAAAACAACATTCATAGCAACATTCATTTCACTTACATTCCCAGTCAAAACAAAATTCATAGCAACATTCATTCCAACATTCAGCCAAAAAAAATTTAAGCCTCTACCTGTATCATTGTATTCTATCCATAACAACATTCATTCCCAGTCAAAACAAATATCCTTGTATAATAATCACCAAACTACAGTAAAATTTACTAGAACAATAGACATAGCATCTACTATCTAATACTCTTTTAGTATTGTTTCACTTACAATTACTTTTTCACCGTTCTTTCATTTACAAAAACCGAAATTACAAAAATCATTCACAGTAGTTCCCCAGAACTTGTCCACATTGTCATCCTTGAGGTCTTAGCTCCTGTCCATTTTTTTTTTTTGAGGTTGAACTGTTCCTCAGTCCATGCTTTTGGATAATCATTCAAAAATTAATGCACTATTGACGCTCGAAAATTGTTAATTTCATCATCTTCCATAGAATTTGCAATAGGCTCATCTCTTATGATTTGGCGCATAATATAACATACAATAATTCCACAATCAACACTATTAAATAAAAATCAATACCTTGTTAGATTTAGTCAAATTTGAAAACTACCAATTCAAGCATGTAATAGTAGCGTGAAATACTTACGATGTTGGGCGTTGTTGTGAACTATTTTTCACCGAAACCAAGTTTGCAAACTTTCTTCTACCTCTCTTCGTTTTGTTGGCCAACTTGCTATCCACATATGTTGTCTAACATCATTGCATAATTGTTTGGTCACAATTAAATTCAAGAATAAAACACAACAAAAAATTATTGTTAATATGATGTAAAGCACTTACAATCTTTTTTGCATCCTTAAGGTAAGGATCTTCTCTGTTGTCTCTTGGCCTTAAAGAATTGTAATGTCTCCACTCATCAAGTTCAGTGTCAAATACAAGAAGTGTCCAGTGGTTGGGTTTTTCTTCCTTTTTGTTCCCATTGGAATTCATGCAAAAATGAAGGTATCTATATCCACTCAAATCTTGTTCGAGGACTTTATCAATTAAATGATTTCTCAGCTCCCCATAACCCCATTTCACTAAAGACTGCATTTAATCATATAAGAGTGTCATGTCTCAAGTTGTGTTAGTGACACACTGTATGGGTTGTCAATCTTTGGCAAACCAAATAGTAAAAATTAACTCCAAAATATAGTACAATGTTACACTAAACCATAGTAAAAATTTATCAATTCAAACTAAATACAAATTGATGGCTTACCCAACAAAGGCTTGAGAAAAAGAATGATTTATTCTTTTCTGGCTTCTTGACTTGTTGCTCAATCTCAAGCATTTCTATGAAGCTGTCAATGACCTACAAAAATAAAAATCAATTAAATATATGTTAATAAAATAAACTATTTTTAGTTATTAAAGTGAACACTAGTCATTGAAACTTGTATGGCCACTTACATTATTTGCAGTATCACCATCTCTGAGAATTGCATCCACATCATGCAATGTAACATATACTCCATTTCCTGTGCCGGACCATATGATTGCACTAGTCATAAGGTAAAAAAAATGTTGATTAACACGTTGCAGTTTGATAACAGTAAAAATTTGTTGTTTGACAAAATTAAAATGGTCTTACTCTGTGGTTTCCAAATTGTAAATCTTGTTCAGTAGACACTTATCATTCTCATCAAGCAATTTGCATATTGCAGCCTTATCTGGAAACAAAACCCTTTCAACTGGCTTTGCTTGGCTTAGAGACAAGTTGTCAACACAATTCACTTCTTTTGACATTACTTTAATTGCATGTTTTGTGGTCTTTTTTTTCTTTGCCTCTCTTGGCTCATATTCAAAATCAAACATCTCTTTTTTCTTCTTCGCCTTGATTTTGATTTTCCTGACCATGGATGTTTGCAATGGCTCTACGACTATAGGTGATTCTTTCAATGTACTTTGAATCCCAATGTTTTGCTCTTGTTCTACTCCTTCAGCATGTGGCATTTCTTTAGAAGCAAAACCTTGGGTAGCCGCATGAACTGCATTTTCTTCAATCTGTTCAACCAACTATTTATTTTCAGATTCGAGTACTTCAATCTCCTTTCTCAGTTTCTCCATTTCTTTCTCTGTGTTGCTCATCTTTTCCATCGTTTCTTTTGTTTTTGCCTCTTGATCCTCTTCTATTTTTTGCATTGTTTCCATCATTTTCTTCAGTTCTTCAACCAACATTCTCACTTTTCAGCCTTTTGTTTTCCTTTTGAAGATCAATGAAGTCCTTCAAAGGTTGATCATCTCCTAAAGCTTCAGCTACATGATCTTCATCTTCTTCAGTCTCCAAATTTTCCTCCATGTCCAATGCATCTTCTTTAGTCTCCAAATTTTCCTCCATGTCCAATGCATCTTCTTCAGTCTCTAAATTTTCCTCTATTTCCAATGCATCTTCTTCATCATCATTGCAAATGAGGGCTATTTCTTCTCTGGAAATGGGCTTCAGTTCATTGTGATTTACCTGCATTTGAAAAATAGAAAAAGAAAAGAAGCCAGCAATTAAGCAAACTTTAACCACTAGAGTAAAATTTTACTCTGTTTCAAAGTAAAAGTTTACTCTGATTGTAAGTAAAATTTTACTCAGTTCAAGAGTAAGTAAAATTTTACTATGTTTCAAAGTAAAAGTTTACTCTGACTGTAAGTAGACTTTTACTCTGTTCAAGAGTAAGATTTTATTCAGAGGCAATTGAATACATTTAGAGATTATGAAGTGGGAGAGGGTGAAATCCGCAAGCTCGTGGTCGATACCACCTCTCATTTTAAGCCGAAGGTTTCTCATGCCGTGTCTCGTCTTTCTCTCTGCAAACTGAGCCACTGTGTGGACCTAACTCAGTGGGTTCGTGACGGTTTTGATGGCCTTGAAGGAGAGGAAGATTGGAAAGAGAATAAAGTTAGCAAGCAGGAAGAGGAACAACGACCGACTAACCACGTGCATCGTTTAACCACCATCTCCAATATTAATGAAGAGACTATCAACAAGAAGGGGGTTACTTCTTGTTGTCGGAAGTGCCAGCAGGAAATCATCACAGGTGAAGAAGGTCCATGTCCAACGACCTACTACAAATGTGCTAACTGTGATCTAGTCCTCCACAAATCGTGTGCCGAGACACCCAACAAGGAGGAACTTAAACCTTTCCATTGTCTTCCTTTTCGCGACCCATCCTCACTCGAATATTCATTTCCCGAGACGTATAGTTGCCATTTCCACTCAGATGCCGACAATGGGGGATTCTCGTATGATTGCCCTGAATGCCTCTTCGAGAGCCACCTAAGATGCGCTATGTTGCCCTCTGTTCTACATTTTCATGACAAACTCCATAAGGGTCCCCTGTTCTTTGCTATTTTTCCTGCCAGACATGATAGGACCTTTCACTGTCAAGCATGCGGTCATGAGGGCAAAGACGCCTTCTACATGTGTAATGACTGCCCATTAATAATGCATGTCAATTGTGCTCTGCTACCTCCCACCCTCAAGTACCAACCTCACCGACACACTCTCACCCTTACCCGTCCTCTCCAGGTCCAAGAAGACTCAGAAACGGAGTACATATGCGACACGTGTGAGAATGGAAGAGACCCATACCGATGAGTCTACGAATGTCTGGAATGCGGCGTGTATACATCTCATTTGAATTGCGTAGTTCCCGTGAAGTTGAACTTGCCTTGACTCAGTGGGCGAGTATGCACTTTCCCATTTTCATTTTTTTTTTTTCTACATCAGGATGTTGGGGTCAGGGAAATATCAGCACTAGTACAATCTCGAGATCACCGATCTCTCACAAATGCAAATATTCGCAACTATAATATTGAGTGTAACGTTGTCAGCCATCTTGCATTTATGAATATATGCAATTTATCTTTATTTGACTTTGGGGTACTTGGTAACTCCTCTTCTGAGTCATCAGAAGTTGAATCACTCATAGAGTGCTCTTTTTCAAGATCATTATTCACATAATCACCATAAAGCCTACAAATGGCATCAAAAACAAAAGTACTCTGCGAGTTGCCATCACTTCTCTCACATTTAGAGGAAAGATATTCGATGTATCTCATCTTACAACGTGGATCCATGACTGAAGCAATTGCCAAAACCAAAAACATATCATTCAAGTATTTATCAATTCTCTGTAGCATTTTCTTGGCCACATTGCTGGCGAAACTATCTGAGTTGATGGATTATGAAGAATGATGTTGGCAGTTGGATACTTTTGTTTCAAATAATGACTTAGCTACATCATGTGCAATTTCAACCAGCTTATAAACACATTTGACTTTCCTCCATTCATCAGTAGATGGTATATCATAATTATCACGCACATGTTGTGAAGAAAACTCTCCCATTAACTCCAAATCTAAAGCCTGTTTTAGCTTGAAGGCTGTGTAATCCCATCGAGGTGAATAATTCCACAAGATTAGACAACAAACCTTTCTAATGATGTTAGATATCTCCTTAAATGCATCTTCCGTCATTAGATTAAACATCTCAGCACAACAGTTCACACAAAATAGCTGTCCGTTAAGTTTGGAGCCTCTTCTTTTCTTGAATGCGATCTTTAGTAATCTGAACCACTTCGTCATAAACATTGATATTTGCCAAAGTGAGACCAGCTATCTTGCCCTTGATGCGCCAAGACTTCAGAATGGCCTGATCAAGGCAATCATCATTCTCAGCCCAAAGTGGATGAAAACTAAGAACCCACTTTTTTAATTTCCACTTGTCATCAATAAAATGTGCCGCTAAGCACATGAACTCATAGGTAGAGCCATTACGCTTGGCATAGCTCAAGCTTTCAACGAAAAGGCTAATTTGTCCATCCATGTTGGTTAAAATGTGTTTAACCCTCAATTTATCTTCCTCATAAATTTGCAAGCAATTATCTTTGAGAGAATCATAATCTAGTGGAAACCATGGAAAAAGCTCTGCCACGAGACTAACAATCTGTAGCCTCCCTTCCAAGCACATGCACTTTGCAAATTCACGCCGCCCTTTCTGTAAGTCAATAACAGCATCCACAACAGTGTCGATACTGATTTTAGTATCTGATACAGAATCACCATCACCATCATCATCTTCATCATCAGAAGCATCCAAATCCCAATCATAATGATTATCATTATCATTCCATTAGACACCATCAGCATCATCAATTTCATTATCCTGCTTCTTACCTAATGAAAGCAACCAATATGTTGAGATAGTTATATAGAAGCAACAAGCCAAAGTAACAGTAAAGGGGCATGAGATACTCTGTCTCCAAATTACTATGTTTCAAAACACTCACAGCTGTTGGGTAATGCTTCGAGATTTCACAGCTGTTGGGTAATGCTTCGAGATTTCACATGATTCAATGACTATGAGTGTATTGGGGCAAACAGTAGGTTTTTTTGGGCATTTCAAAGTGTCCAACCCATTAATGAGAGAAAATATTGAGTCACTGTGATGCACTCTCAAAAGTATCCAAACCTTTTTCTTAACAAATTTCATGGTGGCATTGAACTAAAAATTGCAACTTATATATTGTATAACATTTCCAAAAAAAAAAAATAATTGCAAACAATTAGTTTTGAGAAGAAATTACCATTAACAACACCATCAACTCCATTGATTTCATTACCAAAGTAATTTTTCCCCTTTTTCATACAAGCAGTGTCATCAATTTCTCGGTTCTGCATTGTATCTAACCAAAAACAACAATATTTAACACACACATAATATAAAGTGATGACGTAAATACAAAATTGAAATAAAAAAATTTGTGGCCTAGCTATTAAAAATTCAAACATAGAACAAAGTAAAATCTCAACCAAACAGGCATTTGATAGAAATTAATCCATAATGGCTAGCAAAGCAACAACCAAACCTGATTTCAAAGTGATTGGTTCGAAATGCTTGAGAGAGAATTTGGGCTCATTGTTAGGTGCTTTGAGAGTAATATTGGGGGAATGATTGGCGCGGGAAAATTAGGAAGGCCTTGTTATGATTTACTTTAGCCAATCTTATTTTATTTGGATTACATTTCTTTTTATTTTGGGCACATCACCTCTCTGTTATATTGAAAATCTTTTTATAAAAAATCAAAAAATATATTAGTTTAGTATATCCCAAACAACTCCCGTTCACTTGGCTAATGAGAGCGATGATATTATGGTTGTGATTACTTTGTGAGTATGATGAACCGTTTAGATTAATTGAAGATCATGAGAGTGTAAGTCATCCAGTATTTAATACTACATAAAAATATATTTAAATATATAAAAATGTATATTAAAAAATGTATAAAAATATGTACTATTAAAATTTTAATTTATTATTTTTTAATTATTAACAAACGAACATTTAAATTTTTTTATTATTTATTTTTTATGTCAAAAACATATATTTTTTTTAAAAATACCATGTTACCTTCTGTTCTACAATAACAATTTGTCATACTTAAAATTTTTATGAATTAATGATATTTATAAAAAGACGAGGAAATCGCAGTTGGAGAAATTTTCTTACTAATGGGTCACTTTAAATAAATAGATTTTAACTTCAAAATTTAAATTTAAAAAAAAAAAAAAAATAAAATGATAATCAATTAAGGCTAATGATCATGCAGCAACAAAGAGAAATACTACGATAGTTAAAAGGAGTAGTGACAAAACAAGAGTAAGCAACAATACTGCCAACAGTTCATACAAGTTCAGCACCAGAAAACAGAAACAATTATTTACAAAAGCCCTGTTCAAATATAGTCATTAAATCTAACCAAAAAAAAAACTCCTTGATACTTGACTTCAGTAACCAAAATAAGTGCCACCAAACAAACAAAAACAAAAAAGAGAGGAAAACAAGGTCTTGTTTGATTTTGTTTTTGTTGCCTTTGTTTTCAACTTTCAAGTTTTCTTGAACAAAAACAATAAAATATTTGAAGACATCCACCGTTTTCATATTGTTTTTATTCTTGTGCAAAAGTAGTTTTTGTAAATTCGCATACAACTTCTAATGTTTTCTAGAAAGTAGTTTGTATTCAGATTTTTTTTACCCTTGAGAACAGTTTTTGGCAACAACTAGTCAAAAAAGTTAATTTCTAGAAAATGAAAACAAAAAACACAGCAAAAACAGAACCAAAAGGGCTTATGATAGTATATGTAGCCTAACAAACAAGGAAGGGACCATCACTAAATTACTCATCAGTGAGAAACATTTTTGCTCCCTATGGGCAAAGAATTTTGGTTCCCTAAACGTCTTTGTGATTCGCAAACCAGCTTTGAAAAAACATCACTGCACTCATCAAGTCTGGCCCCAAGGAAATTATGCTTCTTCTTTTTTGGGTATAATCGTATCATTTTCATTTTTGTGCAAATTTTGGTTCCCTAAAACCTTGTGCTTCACAAACCAGCTTCGAAAAAACATCATGGCACTCATCAAGCCCGGCCCCAAGGAAGCTTTGTCAGAAGTAGCAACAGATATTGGTATCACCAAAACATCACGAGCAATCCTGGAGAGCGTAGGATACTTGGAGCTTGCAACTTTCCACCAAGTCAATGCATTGAAATCCTGGCTCCACCCTATGATAGGTTCCTCCAAATACAAATCCAATTCTGACTTGACCTGCCTAGAACTAGAAGATCGGAGGAACAATTTGTACTCTTGCAATAAACTCAAAGTGCCATTTGAATCATTCTCAATTTTCACATAATCATTGTAAAGTTTGTGCATGGCCTTCAAAACCTTTGAGTAGCTATAATCGCCCTTAAATTTCAAAGAAGAAAATTCTATGTATTTCATCTTGAAGCGAGGATCCATCACTGAAGCAATTGCCAGTACCAAGTACATATTGTTCATATACTTGCTACACGACTGAAGCAATTTCTTACTCACATTAGTTAAAACATTATTTGACCTGGAGGATCAAATGAAGTATGCCCGAAGCTCTTGAAGATGATGGGGATAGATGCCAGCAGTTGAATACCCCATTCCAAATAATGGAAACACTATGCCACATATGTCGTCTATATATCTATTGATATTACGGGCTTTCCTCAATTCCTTGGCCGACAGTTTATCATTCCTGGAATCCCTATATCTGCAAGAAAATGTACCTCGAGAATGTAGTAGTGAAGCCCCTTTTATCTGGTTGTTTTTGTTATACCATGAAGGCTCCTGTTCCTTAAATGAACACATACTGCCAATCTTGTCAACAATTTTAGTTATCTCCTTATTTGCATCTTGCACCGTGAGAGTGACAATGTCACTGCAGCAACACACTTGAAATAGCCGACCATTAAGTGGGAGCTCCTTCTTTCCTCGAATGTGATCCTTAACAATCTCAATAGTTTCATCATAAATACTGCTATTTGACATAGTGATTGTGGATATCTTTTTCTTAATGCCCCGCTCTTTCAAGGAATTTAGAATGACTTCATGCAGAGCAGCTTGTGATTGATGCCCAACACAAGTGAAATTAAGAATCCACTTTTGCATCTCCCAATTATCATCAATGAAATAAGCTGTTAGGCACAAATAATCAGAACCACTGTTGCCAGGTTTTGCAGAACTCAGTATGTCTACAGAGAGGCTGATCTGCCCATCCAAATACCTTAAAGTCCCTTTAATTTTCTCTCTCTCTTCCTTAAAAAATTTGAGGCACCAAAGCCTAACAAAATCAAAACTAACATGAAGCTGAGGGTCAAGCATTTGTATAATTTCCTTAAAATGTTTACTTCAACTGCCTTGGGTGGTGACATTTCAGAGCAGAAAACCTTTGTGAGAGCTAGGCGGGCTTTTTCTTCGTTGACCAAATCTTCATTGAGATTCATTCTGTTATCTGCAGACCACGAAATGACATCACTGTCATTGTTTCATGATTAAAATCATCGGAATTCAATGAAATACCCTAAACACGTCAATGTAAAAGAGTCATATTAATTTATTCTCATATGCAATGACAGACTCTAAAACGCTAGAACAATTACATATTATAAGTACTTTAGATAAATTCACTTTATTTACTCGAGTATGGAACCAGCAATAGAATAAAAAAATGGTTAACGTTTGCAACAAATTCTTGGTAGATCTGCATTTGCAAGTACTCATTACATCCATTTTGTTTTCAACAAAAACATCAACCGTATTATACGTGTTTTCATTAATTTTTTGCAAATTCTAAAAACAATAATGGCATGTAATGTAACCACATATCCATTTATATGCCTACTTTTAGGATTATAATATGAATAATGCTATTGTGGCCAAACGTGGCTACAAAACATTGACAACCAAATGATGCATCACCAATCCATAGATGCAATACATGAAAGGTGGGGCCCACTCCTTTGGTGACATTATCCAACTTTTGTCATCCAAATTTAATCACAAAAGTATTATTGAAATACATCCATCTAACCACTATTTGATTCTTTTTGTTTCCTCTCTTCGTTCTTTTCTTTCTTTCTCCCCCAAAAGAAAGGAGAGAGAAACCCAAGTGCCAAGTGGGTCTTAAATCCTGCCATCCCTAGTGGGATTAGACTATTTTTAATTTGAACCCTATTACATTTCTTGAAGGGTCTTGCTAACAAGTTTGCCTGGGCATAAGGAAAAGACAAAAGAAAGGAAGAACAAACACAAGACACCTTTCACTAATTTCAAGACACTTATCATTGATTTCAAAAAAAAATTTACCCTTCGCACCATTTACAAAACATTTTTTTACACTATTCACAATATTAAACAATATCTCAGGAGCACTTATTAACATTTGCCTTTCTTAAAATATAAGAGAGTTCAAAAGTTATATACACACACATAAATGAACTCCCAATAAAAGAATGCTTCAAATTAGAAACATCCATTCCTAGGTATATATACCATAGGCGAGTCAACAATCACAGATTTCTATACATGTATACAATATTACCTTCAGAAATTGCCGCCTATATATTATTTTACTCTCACTATTGGATTTTTGAAAGCAGATAGTAGCATATGGAAATATAACTAACTACATATTATAAAGGAATACACATACTAGAAAACACATCATCTACCCTATGAGAGAGAGGGAGAGAGAGAGAGAGGGTGATTCATAGATAGACAATTCGCACATACATTCATAACTATAACAAGAGTGAACAATTAGGGTTTCTATGATTCTATTGCTAATATAACATGCCTGAGAGTTTTTCTTCTTTTTTTTTTTTGTATGGTTATTTTAGTCACAAAAAATAAAACAGGTTAAAAAGATAAAACAGGTTAAACAGAGATGGAATAATCATATCATTATCATTATAAACAGAGATGTCTACGTGGCAGATGGTGAGGGATATTGCTTGCTAATAAGCAAACAAACAAACGGATGGGCATGCATGGCATGGCATAGGCTGGCCTCTTTTTTTTTTTTTTTTTTTTGGTTATTTTAGTCAATAAAATATGTTAAAAAGTCAATAAAATAAAATGTCACATCTAAATCATAATCATTTCATTTTTTCTCTTACGTTAAAAAAGTCAAAAAACTCATCATAAACAAGACTTTTTAGCCCCAGGCTAAAATAGTCAAAAAGTTAAAAATCTAACCGACATTCCAAACGAAGGCATAGAGAGTTGGTTCAGGTGATTATAATGTTATAGGTTCTAAATTTTCTATCAAATGAGTTATCAAATCTCACTATAGGCTTCACATCTATGTAAGAAATTTAAGGTGTGTTTGGTTTGATTTTGAGAGATAAATTTTCAAAAAAAAATTTGGGGAAAGTTTAGAATTTTTTTTTGATTTGTTTGGTTGTATATTTTGGAAATAGTTTTGGAGTATGGGAGTTTGTGATGATTTAATATTTTGTTGTAGTTGAGTAGATGTGTGTGAGAGAAAAAGTGATTGAATATGAGAGATGAAAGAGAAAAAGTGATTGATTGATGTGTAAAAGATAGAAAGTGATTTTGAAATTTTTTTTCAAAATCACTAAACCAAACAAAATTTTAAATTTTTTTCCCCAAAATTACTCTCTCAAAAGCAAACCAAACAAGGCCTTATTTAGTAAAAAATTAATATCCCTGACATTACTCCTATCTTTTGACTATCATCTCATCTCTAAATAAATGTGTAGATTAAATATAAATAAATAAAAAATGTTACTAAATAAAACCTTATCACTAAGTTTTTGGTATCAATAAATGGCCTTGTTTGGGAACCCAAGTTTGAAGCTAAAATAGCCTCAAACACTAAAAAAACCAAATAGCCTCAAATAATATCACAAACTAATGATTTATATTAAAAATAAAAAATAAAAACGCAGCTTATCAGTGGCAGCCAGCCTACACTGTCACGTTAACAGTGCATTGATAGCCTACCATTGTCGTGTTGGCAGGCTGTCCGACAGGTAGTAAATGATAATTTTCCTCCTTTAGACCAATTTTGGAATAGACCAATTTTGGAAAAAGTGAAGTTAGGAATAAATTTGTTATTTCAACCTCAACCATCATTTTAAACACATTTTTCAATACAATAATTAACAAAAAAAATTCAAACCAACTTCCCAAACGTAAAAACTGAAATAACCTACTAAAATAGTTAAATAACTAAAAAGTAAAAAAAGTAACCACTTCCCAAACAAGGCCAATATTAATCAAGTGATTACCTAAATTATCTTATATATATAAGAGTTTACTCAACATAGTGTCACGATTGCTATGTGGTGTTCAATAAATCCCTAATATTTATTGATTTTCATAATGATCTAATCTTTTATATTATAAATTTGTAATCTTTCATATTATAAATTTGTATTCTTTCATATTATAAATTTGTATATACAAAAAAAATTAAATTGATTTGACGATCGTAATCACATGATTTGATTACATTAATCTTTAAAAAAACGTAAAAAAAATTTATGTCTAAAATCATATTTTATGCTATTTTTTTTAAAAAAAGTATAGATATATTTTGAAAATATGTGATCAATACGGCCATTGAATCAATTTTAAAAAAAAAAAAATTCCCTATAAATGACCTATACAGAAGAATTCACTATAGTCTATATGAAAGAATTAAATTATCCAACAATGGCCCGTAATGAGCCAAAAGAACAGAGCTGGACAACTCATAGACCAGACACAAGCAATTTCGTAAATAATTTCCTTTATAAACATCATATATATAAGGGGAGAGAGAGAGAGAGAGCATGCTCATGCAAGCAATAAAGTAGACATGGCAGGACCCAACATTATAAACCACATTCATGAGTAGCTAACATAACCTTCTGTTAACCCAGGGGTGAGTGGCAATCTGGTAGTGGCCTGGGATTTAAGCCCCTAGGTCCTGGGTTCAACTCCCCTCTGGGCCAATCTCCTGGGCGTAGCACAGTTGGTTAGGAGGTTGACATCAAGGATGCCTTATCAGCTACTTGGTGTGGGTTTAATTCTCCCCCGCTGTGCGAGTCCTGATCCTGACTTAAGCGGAGCTTGCCTTGGGAGGTCGGGACAAGCTTCCAGGTTATAGTCTCTTACTCGGAACGGACAACAGGACACCCTGGTGATCTCCTCAAGGGGCGCTGCCTTGGACCTGCGGGAGAGTGGGAGGATTTTCCTGTAACAAAAAAAAAACATAACCTTCTGTTCTTTCATGTGCTTCAACACCTCAAAAAGAGTAGATAAAAACCCATATTAACATTTTGAGCTTGAAGTCCAAAACAAAAAGGCATATATAGAGAAACCCAAAGCTAGAATTCTTTAAACCCTTATTTATGGTCTCTATCTCTTCTAATAGCTCCATCAACTTGATTCCCAATGCCATCCAGACAAAAATCTATCATGGGTTGCTGATAGCTGTAATGTAACTAGCCAAAAGATTTACCTGTAATATCAAGGATGTCTATCAGCAAAAAAGGATACAATAAAAAAAAAAAAAACTTCTAATCACATAAGCCTCATTTGATTCAGTAGACAGCTGATTTAGCTTATAAAATTTGAAACCGTAAGTTCAAGCAATCGTCCGTCAAAAAGGTTTGGTATTTGGTTTTCCCTTTACAAGTTTTTAGTTTATTTGTTTTTTCATCTTAAAAAGGTAAAACTTTTTAAAAGCTCTTTTAGATACTTTCTTTTAAGCTACCTTTTTGTACGTTCTCTGTGTGGCTTATGTGTTTTTAGGACAAAGAAAATATATAGCAGAAGAAGGATGAAAGGAACCATTACCAAAATGATTTTGAGAATGGCAAAAACAGAAGAGGACCAACTTTGTACCTATAAAATTTTTCAGGGCCATGGGTACCAGCTTCGTGTACACATCAAGGCATTCATCATGTCTAGCCCTGAGCCTGAGGAAATTATCCTCTCATCAGCTTCTCTTGGTTCAGTATAAAAGGCCTCATATGAATTAGCAATAGATACAGGAATTGCCAAAAGATCACAAGCCATCATCGATAGGGTAGGTTACTTTTTTTTTTTGATCGGCAAAGGGAAACTTTAATGATGAACACAAACGTAATACATCAATAAAGAGGAGCTTGGAGCTAAACGAAGCTCCAACCACCTCGTTGGTGAGAAACCAACGCAAAGACAAAAAACAAAATCAAAAAGAGCAACACCCAGCCAGAAAACAAAGCTACTCCCAACTGCACAAAAACTAAACAAAACAAAACAGAGCTACATATACTGCTATCATCTCATGTTCTGCTTTCAGAGCTACACCCAGCACGTATACTGCTATCCTCACCCTATGTAAGCCCAGCAAAGACGAAACAACAGGCAACACCAAGGAGAACCTGTACACAGAAAACGATCTGCCTACACAGTTAGGCGCAACCTAATCTGGTATAGGTTTGAGACAAGATCGTGGACTAAATAATCAACCTTGAAGGACCACTTCACCCATAGAGCAATCTGCAGTTTCATCCTCTCACATAGACCTGCAAAATCTGGAGCAATCCCCTTAAATATGCATTCGTTTCTTAACTTCCAAACTGACCACAACACTAGTGCTGGAACAGCCTGCCAAGCTCTATCAACCCAAGACTTCGCTTTACCCCCAGACCACCATTGGAGCAGACCCTCAACAGAACCAGGGATGACCCAATACTGATCCCACCAGCTAGCCATGGCTGCCCAGCACTTCCAAACCAGAGGGCAAAACATCAACACATGCTGCAACGTCCCCTCCACAGATTGACAAAACACGCACTAGATCACTGCATTAGGAGGTAGAACCCCAATCCTTTGTAGGAAGGAAGAAGTCTTAATTCGACCTCTCCAAGCAAGCCAGCAAAGAAACTGCATCTTTGGAGGTGCCAGGCTTGCCCACACCCCAGCTGGCACTCTCATTTCAGGACCTTTATTTGCAACCCACCAACTCCACACCGATGATGTAGAGAACTTACCAGACCTTGATGCAAGCCAAGAGCAAGAGTCTTCAGATTCCACACTGAGTTCAGGAGATAAGTCCAGTAATGCAGACAGCCTCTGCAGCTCCTCTTCCTCCCATGGCAGCAAACTCCTTCTGAAATGGCGCTACCACACCCCGAGGCTCTTTTTGGCACTAATTTGCTGTAAGGTTTCTTCCTTCTCAGTGGATAGACTGAATAGTCTGGGAAACTCCTTATTCAGACTTCTACCATTGAGCCAAGCATCTGACCAAAACTGGATCCTCCTCCCGTTTCCCACAGATAGCTTAAAGTACTGGGAATAAAACTCACCCAAAGACTGGTTAATTGAATTAAGTTGCACTATATCCTTCCACACAATAGACGCCCCATCTGTGTTGAACAAAGTTTGTACCCAACCCCCTCCGAAACGACCATACCTTGAGCATACAACTGATTTCCACAAGGCTTTATCCTCTGCACCAAATCTCCACCACCATTTTAACAACATACAATCATTCACCTTGCCCAAATCTCTCACACCCAAGCCCCCTTGATTTTTATTCTTAGTAACCTCACCCCAATTGACCAAGTGTACACACCTCCCAGCCTTAGCTCCACCCCACAAAAAATTGGATTGAATTTTTGCTAAAGCCTTAACAACCCCTTTAGGCATCTTGAAAATAGATAGAAAGTAAATAGACAAATTAGATAGGACTGATTTAATTAAAGTCAAACGCCCAGCAAAAGACAGAAGCTTTCTCTTCCAAGAAGACAACCTCTTACTCACCTTATCCAGTATAGGGTTCCAAGTGCTCTTCCTCTTAGGGTTGGCCCCTAGAGGCAGTCCTAAAAAGTTGAAAGGTAATTTCTTCGATTGGCAATTCAGTCTTTGAGCTAAACCCAAAATTTCATCTTCTTGGAAACCCACTACGCATACCGCGCTCTTATGATAATTTATTTTTAACCCAGACATCACTTCACAGCACCTCAACACCCTTTTAATGTGTAGCACCTCCTCGTGATCACCTTCACAAAACACTATAGTGTCATCTGCAAACTGGAGGTGAGAAATGCGTAAATCATTACCTCCAACTGAGGCTCCTCTAAACAAGCCCTTCTCTACTGCCCTTGCTAATAAAAGGTTAAGCGCTTCCGCTGCAATTATAAACAAAAAAGGTGACAGGGGGTCACCCTGCCTTAACTCCTTCTGAGGCTGGAATTCTTCTGTAGATGAGCCATTAACCAACACTGAAACCCTGGCTGTAGAAACACAACTCTTCATCCAAACTAACCATTTCTTTCCAAAACCCAGATTATTCATCATCGACCACAGAAATTCCCAATTGAGTGAGTCATAAGCTTTTTCAAAGTCCAATTTTAGAATTATGCCTCTCTTTTTCGATCTTTTCCATGCATCTACAACTTCATTTGCTATTAGCACGCCGTCTAAAATTTGCCTGCCACTCACAAAAGCAGACTAAACCTCGTTGATCACAGAAGGCAACACTCTTCTAAGCCTCCTTGAAAGCACTTTTGCTAAAATTTTATAGACCGAGTTCACCAAACTGATAGGTCTATAGTCTCCCAAGCCTATGGGATTATCCTTCTTAGGAATAAGAACTATGAAAAAGCTGTTAACCCCTCTAGATAGCTTACCATTTTGGTGAAATTCATTCACCATACTAATGATCTCCCCTTTCAAAATTGACCAACACCTTTGAATGCAATTAAGGTTAAAACCATCTGGGCCTGGGGCTTTGTTCCCATCACAATCCTGCACTGCTTCCCATACCTCATCTTCTGAGAAAGCAGCTTCCAGAGTACCAACATCCGCAGAGCTAATAACAGCAAAAGGGCCAAGAAGTTTTGGCCTAAGCTTCCAATTCTCAGAGAACAGCTGACTGAAATGCCTAACCACTTCTTGTTTCACCTGAACCGGATCCTCTACACTCTTACCCTCCATTACAACAAAGTCAAGCAAATTCTTCCTCTGCCTTCTGCTAGCCATGATATGAAAGTACCTAGTATTTTTTATCACCAGAATAAGCCCACATCCGCCTAGACTTTTGATGCCATAGCCTTTCCTTACTTCTACCCAGTTGCCACACCTGGCTCCTTACTTCTCTTCTTCTCATCAGTTCCTCTTCCTCTATAGATCTAGACTCTGCCTTCAAATCCCATTCATGAAGCTCCTCTTCTGCCTTCTTTAACTATGTATCAATATTTCCAAACACAACCTTGTTCCACACCCTTAAGTGGCTCCTAAGCAAGTTTAATTTTCTCATTACTCTAAACCTTGCCCACCCTTGAACTTGAGCTTCCTCCCACCTCTTCTTCACTTCTGACATGAAGGATGGATAAGATAACTAGGCATTGATAAATTTAAAAGGCTTCGGTCCCCAATCCTTGTCATCTTCCTTTATCAGAATGGGGCAGTGATCTGAGATTGACCTTGGGAGACCCCATTGCTTAAATGAAAATTTTTCCATCCACTTCACATCTAACAAAAATCTATCGATCCTACTCCACCTATTCCCATCCATGGCATTACACCAAGTATATTACCTGCCTAACGGAGGCATATCAGTTAGTTCCAATTTTTCCACAAACTCATTGAAATCCTTCATCCCCCTATCTCTAGATAAGCATCCCTTCCTCTCACCCATAAATCTAATTTCATTGAAATCCCCTCTCACACACCACAGGTTTGGAAAATATTGATGAATACCCACTAGAGATTCCCATAACTGTCTCCTCCCAAGAACCTCATTAGGAGCATAGATATTTACAAGAGTACACTAAAAAGAAGAACTAGAGATACCTAATAAAATGATGAAATTTTTTCCACTGCAGCAGCTCTTAAGCTCGAAGATTTGTGGCCTCCATATACACAATAGACCTCCAGCACTTCTCACTGAATCCACCACCATAAATTCCATTTCTTCATAGGGCGAAATTGATTTCACAAAATGATCCTTCATATTTCTTCTCTTAGTCTCCTGAAGAAAGAGCACATCAACATCTCTCTCCCTCACCAATCTCTTTATCTTTCCCCTCTTTTCTGGCCTTCCTAACCCTCTAACATTCCAAGATAAAATCTCCATTTAAACACACTATTGACACCCAATCCCCTCTGGACAGCCATCTAAGCTTCGATTGCCCTACCTCCTCCTCCAATTCTACTTAAATCCTTCTCTTCTAGCTCCACAATTCTGCCCACTACCTCTTCCTCCTTGGTAGTCCATTCCCAACTCGATGCCTACTCTCACAGTTGCCACAGCCTCCTTAAACAGTTGTTTCCTTCTGTTCGCTGCTTGGCTCTGAGAAGTAGAAGTCATTAGGGAAGCTACTGCTTCGACAGAAGCTCTGAGGATAGCTCCCCGTTGAAAGCCCAATCTGCCAAATACACCTTTCTTTCGATCTGTGCCTTTTTTCCATGACTTTCCCCGTCTCTGTGCTACTCCTTCCCTTATAATGCTCCCAGTTGCAGTCCGATGGACCCTGTTTATCTGATTTATTTGATTTGTTTGGGCTTCATCTGGTCTGCTTAAATACTGGGCCATGTTTTCACAAAGTTCCGATCCCAAATCCTGAAGCAGTCCATTGGGCTCAGCCCCTTTCTGCACTCCCTCTATTAAAACTTCCAAGTTTATGCTGGGCCTTGCCTCTGCTAGCCCACTCAGCTCCCTAAAAAGACCCGTGTTGCACCTAGCCTCCTCTCTAATTTGAACTCCACTCATGATTGCCTGGTGGGAGTTGACTACTGCCCCACCCCTCTCACCTTGGGACATGCACCTTCATGGTCATTCCCCACGCTCCTCCCTGCCTCAGCCACTGCATTTGCAAGCTCTCCATCATTATCCTTATCCTATACCTCTGAGCTGTCCATCACTGTCTCCATAACCCTAGTAGGCGCCTCCAGTTCTTCACTCACCATCCCCTCCCTTCCTGTATACGCTACCTTTGCACTCTTGCAAGTTCCACCATTGCCAGACAACTAGTCTACCACTTCTTTGTCGTTGGAATGCAAGCAACCTTGATCTTTACCTCTACTCTCGAAAGAACTTTGAAATAAACATTTGGGCAACTCTTCATAGACTCTAACCGAGATATGACTTCCTTTGTACTGCAGAAAAATTGTTGTATTGATCCACTCCATGCATCTCGTAATCACTCTCACTCTAGTCTGTTGAAAAGTTATAGGATTATTGAAATCCGCTTCGTATTGAACAACCATCCCCGAATTACTACCTATGCTTCGAACTGTCGTGATGCTCCATAAGTTAATGGGGATGCCAAAACAGTTCAACCAGACGAACCTCTCTTGCTCTAAGAACTGGCCTTTGTCCCACTTAGGAATGGCAACGGGCCGGGGCGGGGCTGGGGATGACACCCCCCGTCCCCGATCCCTGAAGGTAAAAACATCCCCGTCCCCGCCTCTGATCTCCGGCGGGGAAGCTATTACCTCCCCTACCCCCGTCCCCTAACGGGGATCGGGTTTCCCCGACTCCGAAAAATCCCCGACTTATCTGTTCACAATACACACACCCACACCAACTATTCAGATCAACAACAATCATCAACAACATTGTTCATCAACAACAACAGACAACAAATCGGTGGCAACAACTTAGATATATATATATATATAACAACTTAGAAAAAAATTAAAACATCAACAAAAGATATATATATATATATAGAGAGAGAGAGAGAGAGAGAGAAAGAGAGGGGGGGCTTCACGGTCACGGTTACGGTTACGGCCCTGGTCCTGTTCAGATCGGTGGCAACGGAGGCTTCATAGACGAGCCATGGTTTAGGATCTGTTCAGATCGGTGGTGGTGGATTTGGATGTTTGCTGAGTGAGTGAGTGAGTGAGTGAGGGAGAGAGATGAGAGAAATGGTGAGACTCAGAGAGAGAGAGAGAGATCTGAGTCACTGAGTGAGGGATCGAGAGAGATGAGAGAAGTCAGTGAGGGAGAGAGAGTTCAGATAGATATTAAGTTGAGTTGAGGTAGATATTGTGCATGTTTGGCAGAACTTAAAAGCAGCTTATTTCAGCTTTCAGCTTAATTTAAGCTATTTTGATGTGTTTGGTTTAGCTTATAGCTTTTATTTCGGGGAGGAAACGGGGCGGGGCTCGGGGACGGGGCCGGGCCGGGTCCGAGGCCGGGAAAGCTATCCCCGTCCCCGGCCCGAAATTAATCGGGGATGTATTTTTTAATACCATCCCCGGCCCGTGGGGAGTATTTTTCGGGGAAAAACCATTGTAATCGGGGACGGGGGGTCGGGTCCCCGTCGGGCCGGGTTTAAATTGCCATCCCTAGTCCCACTCATTGATTGATTCGCACCACTGCTTTCCCCAACCCTGCAACTCTCTCATGTCTTCCTGCATTTGCTTCTCAATGGGAAAAGTTAATAAAACTAATTTGTTTCCCCCCTCTCTTGCAACTACATCCTTTATTCCTCTACTTCTCATTTTCTCTTTGAATGCCTCGAATGCTAAGAAACTGCTCAACTGAACTACAAGACTTTCACTCCCCCACCCATTCCCTTCCTTAAAAGCTTTTAACACCACCCTATCCTTATCCCTGACTTCATCTCTTAGCAAAGCCTCTGCATAGGATTTTTGAACTCCCTTTCCTTTCCACTGCTTTGATTGCACCCACTAATTCTCTTCACGACCTTCATCTCCTCTACTCAGCCCTCTAGGCTTCTCTAGCCCCGCTGACTGTGGCTTTTGATACTCAGCACATTTAACCCTCAGTGCCTTGTTGCCACACCACAAGCCATCTTCCTTCTGTATCGCCACCCTTGCAGCCACCTCATAGTCGTATCTAACAAACCCAAACCTGGAGTTTGAAACTTT
Organism: Camellia sinensis; assembly: GCF_004153795.1. Classification (NCBI taxonomy): domain Eukaryota; kingdom Viridiplantae; phylum Streptophyta; class Magnoliopsida; order Ericales; family Theaceae; genus Camellia; species Camellia sinensis. Next base: position 99,556 of record NW_021024645.1, on the reverse strand, counting down.
CCTCCTCTTCCTAGGGATGAACACATCTTTGACTAGACCAAACTTTCAAAAAAGATTGAACGGGCCTAGAGGATCCATTGATTCAGGGATGTTGTCCACGAAAATTGTGATCAGGACTCCCTCCCTCGACTGTCTACTTTGATTACCCACTATTCTCCTACGAATGACTGATTTCCAACCCCCCCGATCCATCTCCTGTATTTTTTTTAGGTAATCAAGCCAAAATTGGCTCTATTAAATTGCAAGATATATTTGTCTTCTTAAGGATTTAGCTGAAGTTGATTGTCTTACAAACAAAAGATTCGATACCTATAGGGTAGGATACTTTGAACTTGCATTTCTCCACCAACTCAATGCATTGAACTCATGGGTCCATGACATGACAGGTTCCTCCAAATACCAATCTAGTTCCAACTGTGGTTGGAGGCCTTGCGTAGATTGGATGAACTGAATATAATCTGGTAGAAGTTTATAACGATCGTCCAAACTATGATGTTCTTCCTCAATATTTTTGTAAGAATCCTCCTCTATGTCCTCTTCTTCTTCGAACTCAGAAGATGAAGTTGAATCACTTGAAATGTTGTCTCTTTCAGGAAATTTGATGACATAGTTGTTGAAAAGGCTGCAAATGGCCTCCAAAACAGTTGTAACACCTGGGATTCCGTCACTATCATCAAATTTCGAAGAAGAAAACTCCAGATATTTCATCTTGAATCGAGGATCCATTACCATAGTGATCAGCAATACCAAGTACCTGTCCTTCCAATACTTATCAAATTTTTTCAGCATTTTCCTCGTGACACGTTGAATGAAACGATCGGTGCTTGTGGACTTCTGAATCAGTATTGCCTGAAGCTCCCGAAGATGATAAAGATAGGCATTAGCAGTTGGATATTTTGATTCAAATAATGCCACTGTTACCTCATAAATGTTATCCATAGGTTCACATATACTTCTAACCTTTTCACATTCTTCTGCAGAAGGTACTTCATAATTATCCCGCACATCTTGTGAGGAAAACTCACCTCCAGACCCTAATTCCAAAGCATCCTTGTGCTGGGCACTAGTGAGGTACCAAAGTGGTAATGATTTTCCAAAGGAACATAGTTCACAAACATTGTCAATAATATTATTTATAGCTTTATACGCAACTTGCACCATTCGACTAACAATGTCACCGTAACAATGCACTTTGAATAGACAACCATTAAGTTGGAGTTCCGTCTTTCCTTGAATGTGATCCTTAACGATCTCACATGTTTCGCGATACAGATTGTCATTTAACATAGTAATTGTGGATATCTTTTTCTCAATCTCCCAATCTTTCAAAGACTTCAGTATGATTTTGTGAGGTAACTCACTGAACCCATCCCAAATTTGACTAAACCCAAGGATCCACTTCTTCAACTTCCAATTATCGTCAATGAAATAGGCAATTAGACACAGATAATCTTGTGGATATTCATAGCGCTTCTCGTACCTCAGTATGTCAACAGAGAAGCTAATATGTCTATCCAAATTTCTCAGAACTTGTTTAACTTTTGCTTTCACCTCCTCATAAGTTTCCAAGCAATAATGCCCAACATCATCAACACTAAGGCAAACTTTGGGATTAAGGTAGTTATAAATTTTTTTAACATAATAGAACTCTTCAACAGTCTGTGGTGGCAATGCTGCACAACAGAAAAGCTTTGCAATGGCATTATGGGCTTCTTGTTCTTTGAAAGCATTCTTATCATTAAACCGACTCATTTCAGTCTCCCTTAACCCTGATATGGTATTGCTGCCACTAAATTCATAATCCAAATCATTCCCACCAATGGAAAATTCACCTCCATAGTCTCTTTCATAACCCCCTGAACCATCAAACAAAGTGATTGAAACAGATGTCGCATCCAAGTTCCAAACCATAACTCAAATTATTATATATGATGTCAATGATAGTTGAATCAAAACATTTAGATTATACATACATGCATATTATATATGATGTCAATGATAGTTGAATCAAAACATTTAGATTATACATACATGCATATTATATATGATGTCAATGATAGTTGAATCAAAACATTTAGATTATACATACATGCATATTATATATGATGTCAATGATAGTTGAATCAAAACATTTAGATTATACATACATGCATATTATATATGATGTCAATGATAGTTGAATCAAAACATTTAGACTATACATACATGCACATAAATCTGAACTCAGAGATTAGGGGAAACAAAAGACAATCCTACCATAACAAGAGACATAATGGGCATAGTTGCATATATGTATTATATATGATGCCAATGAGAGTTGAATCATAACATTGAGGCCATATATCTACATGCACATTACTTAAAGATTAAGGTAGTTTTTTATATAGTTTGCTAGAATGATTTTGGACATGAATATAATGACTATTCATACACCCTTCAATGGAATGAACATTCTCGAAAAATTGTTGAATAGTAATTCCATTTTAAATGTTCTAATCGTTTCTTTCTACCAAGCCAAACATGAAGATAAATACCATTCCATTACATCCAACCCAAAAAAACAAATCAAGAGAATTTGTTAGATGGACAACATTTGATGTATATATACATGTATATAAAATCCAGATATACGTACATAATAGGCATACATGTTCATATCTATCCTATATGAAGCGAGGTCTTTATACATATATAAAAAAAATAAAAATAAAAATAAAAAATGAAAGTTGAATCACAACACAGTGATTAACTTCAATGTATATATCTTACGAGGGTAAATTACTACCGTTGATTTCATGATCAAAATCATCATCACCATTCATTTCAATGTTGTTAGCATCAACAACGTCCTGATCCTCTGGTATCACTAACAATAGACATCAAACAGTTAAAACCCATTCTCTCATCAAGTGAAAATATAAACATTAAATAAGCGATTCCAATTTTAAAACCAAAACCCAAACCTAAACCCAAATCTCATCTCAAGGAAAACATAAAAACAAAAAAGAAAAAAAACATTTGATTTACATCAGGATGATAATAAACTATAAACATGCATATTTACATGTATATGTACATACATATATACATGCTGAAAAATAGAAGCAAACCTAGTTTCAAGGGGTTTGAGCTAGAGTGTGTGTGTGTGTGTGTGTGTGTGTGTGTGTGTGTGTGTGAGAGAGAGAGAGAGAGAGAGAGAGAGATTTGTAGGGTTTTTGTTGTGGTTATAAGCCTTTGGAAGGAAGGAAGGAATGAAGTGCAATGGACAGAGTCTAGTAGGACTGGGGACGAGACGCGGGAAGAGAGGTCGGATTAAAACCGTCCAAATGGCCGAAGCATTTGATCTGACGGCTCGTCATTCGCTTTGACGAAACAAACATAGAAATTTGGTTAAAATCACCTTATAATAAAACTTTAAAAGTATACCACATATTATTATCAAAATATTAAATTTTAAAATAATATAAGTTTTTATTTAAATATCAATTTTTAATAAAATTAATATTTTAAAATTTTTTTTATTAAGATCTATCAAATAAGATCTATGTTGATTATGAAATTTTTAGGAAAAGAAATTATACCATCGAAATTAATATAAATAGTGACATGTTACTTTGGTAATATTATTCAAGAAAAAAAAAGATATTTTAATTTGTCCTCACTCAATTATGTGCCTCCTCCTTAGAAAGTTTATGAAACAAAATAAATTAGGTTGTCTTTTTCACCAAACAAGAGTCCGCTAGAAAAATTTTGGCTAAATTTTCCAATACAAGGTAAATATATCTCATCATTGTTCAAAAAAAAAAAAAAATGTAAATATATCTCATCAGTATTACCATTCAATTAATTCTTATCAAATTACATTGAATAATGCTATATGCATAAATTAACATATTAATAGATGATGTGACATAATTTTAAAAATTTTGAGGTATCTAAATTCCTTTTTAGTCCTAACTGATTCAAATCCATAACTAAGTAATTAGTTGTATCAGCGAGTCAAGTCTTTGCCAGCCATATGTACTACAAGTCAAAAGCCATGCTCAACCGGTGGTAATGGGGTAGGAAACTAATCTGCAGCACAAACAACTAACTCTGATTTGGAGGATACCATAAACTTGGTCCAAGTCACCAAGCTCGGACAATTCATCACATCTTGCTTATATATAATGAGTACATCTTCCTAAAATTCCCCCCCACAACTTATGATTTTATACATGTCTTCAAGCATGTGTTCTTCCTTCGACTTCCTTCAACTCACATGTGATCCTAAAATATGATAAGTTTGGCCTTCCATAACATCATGTGTGATTCATGATACCATCTAGCATAGCTAATAGTTCTTGGTCATCATAACACAGACTTGAGATCAAATCCCACCTTCGTCAGAACCACATGAAAACTAAAACCATGATATATGGTTTGAGAATCACAAACATTCATTTTCTCATAATCATAATTGAAGAATTCCTAACATATTATATATCAACCATGCCTTCATCTATATGCTCAAGTTATAGTTTCAGACAAACCTGATAAATATGTGAATTAACCTCAGCACAAGTTTGATGTAAAGTTTCAAGAGGTGCACTACTAAGCTCAAATTGGCCTCTTGGTTCCAGTGATATGCTTTGGTCCCTGCATGATCGTAATGTGAAGTCTGCGAAGTTGCTCGCCAAAAATACACCAAAAGCAAAAGGCAAAACTTGCTACAACAATGAATTTTTTTTATTGCTTTTGAACCAAAAAAATAAAGCATCATCGTCCATAAAGAAGTAATGCATGAACCAGAAAACGGTTAAAAACTTTCCAAGTATTTAGATAAGAATTTTTTATTTTTATTGGAAAAACAAGATAGAAGAGTCTCTACCTATTTGAGTTCAATAATGTTGTCACCCTCCATTATTTTATCCCAGTCAAATCTCTCAGCAATACCATTGAACAACTCTGCTATCTGTTCGTACTTCATGGGCCTTAAAGTTTCACTCTCAAAGCCAAACTTTTCATGTTCTGTACCTATTCTGCAGAATCCACATTATGAAGTTCACAATTCAAAACAAGATAGAGAAAAAGATTCAATTACCAATAGTAATTGGATTCTGAAATTATTTTGCGACACCAGAAAATGGAATTGGAATCTGCAAACAGGTCCAGAATAAACAGTAATTGATGTGGACAATGGAATTCAATGTTTAGTCAATTGCAAAATCGGAGCTTCATGTCCAGGCAACCAAAATACCTCCTAGGTTCATTTCATTTTTATTAAAGTTATTAGCCAACCATGTGATCTGGTAAGTTAGAAGTTAATCAAAATAAAAAATAAAAACATCAACGTATCTTCAAGTACAATATACAACAAGAGATGCCACCTGAATCTAAGTACCAATGAGAGCTAGAAGTTGAACCTCCATTTCTCCTTAGGCTTGCACCTAGAAGCAAGGTGTGCTACAAGATCCTTTTTCGTCAATGGCTCTGTAGCAATCACAGCATCCTCTAGGGGGACTTGCATTGACAATTGTCGGTGTCCTCATTTGTACGATACTCTTGCACTGTCTAAATGTAAACCATGCATTGTCGTTGCATAATTCGATAATAAGGATGGAAAACTTGTGCAAGTTTCCTTAAATTTGGATGCCTCGATACCTCTCCCTATGTTGAAAACAAGACTGTAGCCCACTTTAGATCTTTTGTTCTCAGAATGAATGCAGTGTGATGGACCCACCTGGGACAGATGCGCCATGTTGTGCCCCTGCAAAATCATACACAATCTCTCTGTTAACAACTCATTAAGCCAAAACTATGCACAATCAGTTCACCAACAAGAAGTACTTTCAAATTCATTTTCAGCAAATCATGATAAACGCTAATGCTCTATTTGGTTCATTGGAATGAGATGGAATGATCATTCATTTCCTATGGTGAATAATGATTCCATTTATAATGTATTTTTCATTAATTATTTTTTGATCAACCAAACATGGGGATGAATATTTTGAGGAATCATCATTACATTCCACAATATTCCAGTGGACCAAACACTATCTAATCGAACTAGGTAGTGAAATCATTCAATTGAATTTGGTTTAACAGTTATTCACATCACAAAGACAAACTAAACCCATTAGCCCAATTTACAACCACCAAATAAAATGGGCTAATTATACTGGTGGTCCCTACATTTTATCTCGTGTCATTTTAGTCCTTACACTTTCAATGGACTCAATTTTAACTCTTAATTTTAGATTTTTGTGTCAATTTGGTCTAATTAGTATTGTCGTTGGTGCTTTTGATGAAGAGTTAAGTAAGTTTATAATTTTGTCCTTAAGAAATATGACACATGCCAGCTATGTGTGTATCTTTCATAATAATTATTAAAAGTTGTAAGCAATTTGACTATTTTAATTCAAGGTCAAATTATTTATCAAAAAAATAAATAAAAAAATTGAATTCAAGGTTAAATTGAGTCAATTGAAATTACATGGACTAAAATGACACAAAAACTAAAGTACATGTACTACGGTCATAATTTTCCTAAATAAAATTAAAATGGCAATGTGAAGTTCACAAGTTAGTCAAAGACCTCAAATTCTAGCAATACGAATTCAGTGGTGCCACAACCACTCAAATCAGGGTTGGGGGTCGGGTTCTTGTCGGGTCGGGTTCATATTGCCATCCCTAATCTACAACCACAAACCAAAAAAGTGCATGAATGTTGGGTAAACAATATTCCTCTTTTGCCAATATGGATTTCAATTTAAGTTTGTATGACTTTTGAAGCACAACCACTATCAATACAGAATTTTTTGGCACAACACAAAATGAATTTGAGTTTCGCTTCCTGAAATTTTGCCGTCAAAACATTTTGTCAATAAAACAAATGGGCAGGATCTTTCCCAGTTTGAGATTAGATTGAAGCGTGTTGTTAGGCCTGGGGAGGCCCACCACAAGTTCTATTTCGATAATCCGAATTGTTGACAAAATTTGATCTGATCAAATAGATATCGATATCCAATCAACGTAATTTTTTATAAAGATAGAGTACTTGACGAGTTCTTTATCAAAAGAAGATCCATGGTGGGCTCTATAGACCCAACAACACCATTTAGACAAGACTGGCCCAAAACAAATATACAAGTATACAAGAATTTAGGCTTGTTTTAAAAAGTAGGATAAAAACTAATTTTTGATTTTTTTTTTAAAAATGCATAAAAAAGTAAAGAAGAGATGTGACCCAAAAAAATCAAAAAAATTAAGAGTAATGCTAGGAACGTTAAATATTTTACCAACATTTCTACCAAATGTCTCATATGGGTGTGGAACCCACACGAGACTCATATAGTGTGGGTCACACACCCATGTAAGACATTTGATGGAAATATTAGTAAAATATTTGAGGTCCTTAACATTTTTTAAAAATAAAAAATTACTTTTAACCATATTCCCAAAACAAGCCTTAATTGATTTGGTTAAAGTATACATCAACTGGCAAATGAGGTGGCTCTCTCAACAACTCTCTGTCACAAAAACTCTGAAGATCATCAACTTCATAATCCAAAAATAATCCCTTAAATACCAAGATTTGAAAAGTTATAAATGAATTCAAAATAGAGGGACGTTTTGGCAAGTTGGTAAAAAATAAGCTTTTTGGTTTTTTGGTTTTTTTTAGGTCACATCAGTTATCTACTTTTTTATATATAAAAAAGCCAAAAAGTCACAAAAAGTCAACTTTTTACCAACTTTCTAAAACACCACAGAGATTCAAAATACACAAATGTTAGGTCTGACCAATCGATCGGAGCAACAACATTATTATGAGGTGTCTTATATTTACTCTATAATACTACAAAAGATATTGTTTGAAAGCCTTTATGGGATCCGAGGACAACACTCCAAAACTCAAATATTTTTTTCTAGATTTTATATGACACAAATAAATAACAACGCCCAATTAGTACACATTAATGTATGTTTGGGAGGGAAGAGATTGAGTACACACCTAAATAATTTGTTTGTTAGGGGAAAGATTTTATTTGTTTATTTGAAACAAATAAACAAATAATTTAAATTAAAAATAAAAAATTCAAAATTTATTTTGTTATAATAATTAAACTTTAGAGTTTTTTTATAATTTTTCTTACTAATTTTTAACTGTAAGCACTGAAGTCAGTTATGCAGACGGGTAGTACCCAAAATCAACCCGACAAGACCGAATACACTCGAATCCACCTAATTGGATCCGAATATGAATCGGGCTCTCTCTCTCTCATCACCAAATTCCGATTTCGTAGCTTGTTCTCTTTGTCGCGACGGCGACGAACTTCTTATCCGGCTCTGGCAATGATGCAAGGCTGATTTTCTACAAACTTTTGATTTCAGACTTAACGTTCGTATTTCGGTCTCAAGGTTAGGTTTTCAATTTTTTTTTTTTTTTTTTTTTGTTGTCAGTTTTCATTATGGTTCATCATAAGCAATTGAAAGCCTTATTGCTTGTTAGTTCTCTGTAGATTACATCTTGAGAATAAACTCTGATTTTTGTTTATCAAGTGCCATGGTTTATGCATTGAATGAGTTGGATAATCAAAGTATCCAAATTTCGATTTTAGGGTTTGTTTGGGTGGTTGTGGATTTAAAATCAAGGGATTTGAGGTTGGATTTTATAAAAATATTGGAGACTTAAAGTTATTATAAGTGGATAGAAGAACTATGGAAGAAGATAAATTGAGATTAAAAAATGTACTTGGGTAGTATCATTGTAGCTAGAAGAAGAATTCTTTAGAATGATTTAAAATAACTACTTTAAATCCATCATGATAAAACTATCTAATTTAACTTTGACATTCATAGATGAATTATCAAACTTAAATGCATTTTAAATTCCTAAATTCAAATGGAACCTTACTATTTTTGTTAGTTGTGTTTGGCATGAAAGAATGACTGTATGAATAGCATTTTGCTAAAAAAAAAAAACACAGATTGGATTTCTGTGTAAAGAGGATTTAGATTCAGATTGAGATTATCCGATTTGATGCATTTGGATTCAAATGAATATTTAATTGAGTTGGGGTCTGATTTTTCCACATATGATCCGAATCTGAGACGTTGACTGGCCTGGCATTGATCATTCTATTTTACAAGTGGTATTATTACTTTAGCAATGCAGAGCAAACGTCAACCAAAGTGGTTCACTTATCGTCGTTCATGTAAGCTCTCGCCTTCTAAGTGTTCGAAAAAATTCCAAGAGAAGCACCCCAAAAACAAAGTGCAAGAACATGGGCAAGAAGGGAGCAAACAAGAAAGCACCCAATCTTACTTCTGGATCTCAGGCTTTAATCACACTGAGAAAAGAATCTAGGGGGAAGAAACAGCCCAACGTCAATGGGAAGTTCATGTTGAAGTTAAAGCATCTACAGAACCTCACAGTGTGGGCCAGTGGTGAAGCCTCTATACCTTCTCTAGGTGCCTTTTTCGAGCACCAATTGGCGAGTCCCTGGGGTCATCACCTAACCCATCATTGTTTCCTTGTCAGAGGTGCAACTAATCTCTCTCTCTATATATATATATATATGTGTGTGTGTGTGTGTGTGTGTGTGTGTGTGTGTGTCTATGTGCCCCATGCATGCGTCTGATGTGTTTGTGATTGCATGTTGGGTGTTTTATGCTATTTGAAACAATTGGAAACATGGGATTTGATCAACTAGAGGAACCATAGTAAAGACACTGGTTAAATCCATTTATACTTGATTGTGTTTTCGTAGTTGTATGTATTTGTATAGATTGACTAAGTATTTGTGGTATTAGTATATTGACTAATGCTAGACCTTCAAATTGATATAAAACATGTTCGTTATGTTATGGAGTGATTGGTTTGCTCAACCTTTCTCAAGATGGTGTTATTCTTCTTTTGGACTTTTTTGCATATCAAATAATGTTTGCAACTTTGTAAGCTGCAACAACCCATAGATAAATGAAGAATGGTACATTAGAGAAGCTAGGTATGTTAGTTTTGCACAAATGTATGTACCTTGTAGAGGATGCCTTATCCTCATTTCTTCCTTTTAATTAGTCAATAAAACTAATTTTGTTGTTGATAAAAAATAAAAAAATAAAAAATTTATGTACCTTGTATTAGAATCTTTGGTAAGTTGAATGCATGGCCAGTAATGGCATCTTTATGGCTCAACTGATCACAAAGATAGAAAAATGGTGGTTCCTAGAAGGTGTTAGACCACTGGCTACACAATTATGCGATTGTGGTTCCTAGCAGTGAATAGATTACTGATCACATGTCAATACATGATTGTTCCTGGTAGTGGAGAGGCTACTAATCATATGTCAAGACGTGATGATTCTTAGTAATGTAAGAGTCTACTGATCCTATGTCAGAACGTTGTGATTCCTAGTAGTAAAGTGACTACTGATCATAGGTTAAAACATTGTGATTCCTAGTATTCAAAAGTCTATTGACCACATGCTGAGAAATTAGTGATTTCTAGTGATAACACTACTGGTCATGTTATGTAGTTCCGAATAGTAGACAATTGAACACTAGATTTATGTTTCCTAATAGTAAGGCTATTGGCTTCAGAGTGACACGTTAGACCAAACTTGTTTTGGTGCCTTGAATTCAAGAAAGACCTAATTCGGTTGATAACGGTCTGGGAATATGTTTTCTGTGATATGATTTTGAGAGTTTCATAATCATTTTGACACGAGGAATTGTTTAAAGATCCTGTATGAATTTTTGAAAAGGCCAAAAGTCTTCGTATAAATTCTACAAATATGGGGCTGTCATGCAAAAAATGGTAATACCTAAACCCAATATGGTTAGGATAAGCCTTAAAATCCGTTGACTTTGTATTCAACGGTTATACACAATATAGTAGTGCATATCGGTTTTTTGTGTGAACAAATCTGATATTTAGATTTACCTTATCATGAAATTGAGGAAGCGATTTTCATGAGAAAATAGATGAGCCTAGAAGATAATATGCTAGGACTTTAAAGTTCTTCTATCTAAATCTTCTTCAACCTATATAGTGGCTAGTGAGGCTAAAAGTTTCTTTGAAGCTGTGATTTCTCCAGAAAATTTATCTTTATCTTGCATAGGTAGTAAGCCTTGGGATGCAAGTGAATGAAAGCCGAAGAGATAGGCTTGTTATCAACGGATACCGGCAAAGAGAAGGCCTGGATTACTTTGATATGTGATCACTAGTTATAGTGAGTGTGATCGCAATTGTGCGACATCTGGAAATACATCAAGATAGATGTTCAGATAGCTTTCCTATATGAAGCTTTAGTTGATTAAATCTTTAAGGTTTGAATACTTGAGAAGATATTCAATAATATCAAGTAGATGCTGAAGTCTAAGTTTGATTTGGGCCTTGCAGATATGATTCTGGGTATTAAGATTACCAGAATATCTAGTAGTATTGTACTTTCTCAGTCTTATTATGTTGATAACATACTTGAGAAATTTAGTAAATCAGATACAAGTGTGTTGAGGACACTGGTAGACTTAAGTCTACATTTGGCCGAGAATAATAGTGAGAGTGTATTTCAACTAGAATATTCTTGGGTCATTGTAAGTTTAAAGTATTTGATGAGTTGTACAAGGCCATGTATAGCCTACTCACTAAATAGGCTAAGTAAATACACAAGTAATCCCAACGCATATCTTTAAAGGATGTTTGCGCAGGTACTAAGGTATTTACACTACACCTAGGATTATGGGTTGCATAACACTTGATATCCAATTGTACTAGAAGGGTACAAAGGCACCTTCTGGATATCTGATACAAAGACTACGAATCCATTAGTGGATATGTTTTTTTCTAAATTGGAGCTACAACCGTGTCTTGGAGATCTTCCTATTAAATGTGTATCACGAGATCAATGATGGAATCGGAATTCAGTGCTTTAGATAAAACTACTAAAGTAACTGTATGGCTTTGCTGTTTTATTGAGGATATTTCATGTTGATCAAAACTTGTGTTAGCAATTTTGTATTGGTAGGGCACAGATAGAAGGTCTACATAGTTCCATATAATGACTACTCTCGTGTGTTGTCACTATAGACTATATACAGTCTAAGGACGATATTACAGATCCGTTAACCAAAGGGTTAAATCCAGAGTTAGTAAAAAGTTGTCAAAAGGAATGAGGTTAAGGCCTTTAGTGAATGTTACCGGAATGGAAAACCCAACCTAGTTGACTAGAGATCTCAAAATCTAGGTTCAAAGGAACAACCTAATTGCATGTAAAGGGTGAGTCACTGTAGAGGGAAATCCTTTTACCCATTCCTTTATACAGTGATACCCTATGAGGTAGAAGGTTAAATTGATGCTTTTAATGACCTCAGTACTATGAGTAGTCAACCGTGGTATAACGAGATACCTTATGTAGGTCACCTATGTGAGTGCAAAGTGGGGCCGCTTCTTTAAGAATTGATAAGGCTAAATTCTTTAAAAACACTTACTGAACCAAGCTAGTGTTCCAGGGCCAAACTAGACACACCAGTGAGAACAAGAACAATGGTTAGAGTAACTCCTGTATGAGGTCTATTGTCTCAGTTTACATAAACAACAGAATAGTTCAAGACGTCACATTCACTGGTCAGCCAGTAAATCCGATAGGCTTTTACTACGAAAGGTTCAAGGCCAACAACTACCTTTTCTGATGCAGGATTATTCTGTGTGCTCTCTCTCAGAGTCTTTGTTGTTAAGCGTTGTCCATTTTTCTTTATTCGGCCAATTTTATTCATGTAGGGGATTGTTGGAAAATAATGATTTTTCGGCAACTTTAATTTGAAATTAAAGTGGGACCTAACCGCCAGTTGAGGTAAGTCTATGTGGTTCTATATTATTTGAAGTGAGAAGATTACAATACAAAAATAATGAGCCGAAAACCATTGAGTTGTGAATGAGAATTGTCTCATAAAGTGGGCGTCAATAAAGTTAGGTTTAGATTTGGACTTAGTCTTGGTTTGGACTGAACCTAGACTTGTACTTGTGCATGTGCTGGGTTTGGTCTTAGACTTAGACTTGGACCTAGTCTTGAGCTTTGGGTTGAGCTGTGTTGGGCTTAGTTTGTGCATGTGTTTGATATTGGACTTGAATCAGGTTGTGACCCAAGACCTGTATCCATTTTGCAACACATCTAGTTTAATTCTCAAAACTTATACATTATATACACATTATGATTTATATAATAGTTTTGGAGTTTTGAACCTTTGTAACTCTAGCCCTAATGGCTAAAGTTGATGACATTTGATGATCTCATTGATATTAACCTTCGTGGATAAGGCTCTCCCCTACTAATATAAATAGAGGCATTTCTCCTCTAACTGAGTAAGTTGTTTTTAGAAAGGTTTTGTGATGGAAAATGAGATGGTGTGTTGAGATAAAAAATTAGAGATGGTTTTGTACACTAAAGAAAATGTTTCCTATCATCTTTTGTTAGCCCCTTCTTTGGTTCTTGTTAGAGAGAGTGCAATCATTGTCAAATTCGCCGAAACTATTTAGAAGGTGCTTCTGTATTAGTTGGTTTCGACAGTCGTATCCTGAGAGACAAACACCAGCGTACCTCCAATATCCATCGGGAGGCGGTGAATTTGTTTTACAGAAACTGTCTAGTGCAGGATTCGGTTTGCTTCTTTTCTTATTATTTGTTCTTTAAATTTTTAGAATTTAGTTTACCTCAACGAGTTATAATCTTTAGTTATCCATGTTAATAATTTGTTATTTTAGTAATCTAATCTAATATATTTCTGCATTTAGTTATGTCGTTTATTCTGTATTGCATACTTTAATAAAAAAATTATTTTGTCATTTCTATTTAACTTATTTTAAATATTTTTCTTGTATTATTATGAAAAAATACCAACAATAGCAATGGATGTGTCAGGCTAACAACACGCTAGCATTTGAGGGGAAAAACACGCAGCATGGATAGAATCACAAATAAAAATAAAAAAATGCAATTTAGAAAATAATGTATAATAATACACCTTTCAGGGCATTAAAGGACCCATGATCAGGACATCGTTCTTCTTTGCCCCAACCTAGTTCATTAACCCATGTATTTTGAACTATGACTGGTTCTTCTATTAGGTTATCCCCCATCATGCTGACATGGTAATGCAAAATTACTAGAGCCGTTGCTTCCTCTATAAACTGTGAGCCTACAAGTTTGATTTAGAATGTACCACGGTGCCCATCAGGTATGCCGATCACCGTAATTGATGAATCCTCTACTAGACCACAAGGAATTTGAAAAACACTTTCACTACTCGATATTGTTGTATTGAATGCGCTAATAAAGTAAGGACAATCTTTATGTTCTTTATTGTTAGTCTCATAAAACTTGGAGGCTTTTTCCTTCTCAATCATAGACAATAATTCTTTCCATGCAATGGCAGCCTCTTTGATCTCTTGTGTCGTTTCAGGCAGAGCATCTGACCTAGAGAGTAACGAACGCATTTGAGCCCATACAAGAAATGCCTTAGACTCTTTACTAGAAATATTTTTCAGAGTGTAAAGATCATGAAGCCCTTAAATATCAATGTAAATCAAGTATAACGCAGTGGGTAAAAATTTCAAATCATACCTTAGGTAATAGAACCTAAAGCGAAGAATCTTGTGGGTAAATCATGTGCTTAAAAAATGCGAACAACAAACATCCAGCAGTGGAATGATACCACAATATGAGTATCACCCACACAAGTCACAGTTCAAAAAACTTGATCGTTATTTTAATGTGAGAGAGTTAGAGAGTATAGGAAAAAATCATTCGCTATTCGATACATCGCATATCCCATATATCGTATCAGATATATAGGCTGAGTATCCCATATATCCATATCAGTTGATAAGATAGATATAGATATCAAGAGTAGGTTATCCAAATAGGATTCAAATTCAAATTACATAGATAAGTTTAAATGGGTCATGGATCATGCCACATGGGCGCCCAAATTCAGATCCAATACCCGACCCAATTTCTAACATCTCCCACTCGCATATGACTTGGCATGACACTGCCACATCTCTATCTCAATCTCTACAAAAAAAAATTAACAATCTCATACTAGCCAATGAACTGTACGACCGCTGAGAACACCTGTATGTGGGAACTCTATACTAGAAACTCAATATGAGTCAGCATAGAGACATCAACCCAAAATGAACAGAAATAATGTCTCATGTACCCAGACCCATCTAGCTACATCGGTCCAAAAACATCTCTAATGCCTCAAAGAGCATGTTTGACCCTCCTAGGTCCCGCATTATATTCATACCCAATCAGCATTCCATAGAGAGTGATGCGAGTTGTCGACGGTGAATATAAAGCAGAGAGATGTAAAACTAGATGATCTTCCCTTCACCCTCATATCATTTGATTCGAAATTGACCGTTTTCCTAATAATGTCCCTTAAGGCCGATTCATACATGACCACAAGCAACATACCAAAGTAGCTGAACATTAACTCCTCATCTTATGACATAGTCAAAGGTCACAAAAAGGCACAAAGTGAAGTCATTTAGGAAAAAATGACTTTTAGGACTCACGCAGTGAAGAAGCAGAGATCCATTCTCTCACCTCACTAACGGGTCGATAAGCACATGCAATACGAATGCATGTTATAGTGGAGTAACTCTTCCAAAGAATGATGTTAAATTCACACACCATACAGATCTTAGTCTAGTAACTCTTAAGCACACAAGTCGCTTCCTAGCGTCTAACTCGAATTCTCTATTTGCTCGCCTCTCAGGCATCAAATGAGATCTCGCATCTGGCTATCCATAACAGGCACATCATGGAAAAGTGGGTACTCTCATATCCATGGTCAGTCTCTAACAAGACCTCATCTTGGCTCCAACCAAGGTGACATAGCTAATGGATAATTTTAGCTTCTTTATTGGCTCCAAATACAATAAGCCACTAATCTCATCCTTGTTCGCTACCTAGCGCTAAGGGCGATTGCTCGTGTGAGTGAGCCAATCTTGCCTGCTAATATCAATTTATTTATTTTGTGTATGCTAATTCACAAACCATTACAAAAAGTAGTAAACATAAATGTGTAATAGAAACAAATATGAATACTGATGGCATAAATATCCCAAAAAATATGAGTTTAACTGAATACACACACACACATATATATATATATATCACCACCTACGTAGTCCTAAAGCCCTAACATGAGTAAGATAAACATCTCTAGTAATGGGCTTAGTCAAAGGGTCCGCAACCATGCGACTCGTAAGGATGTGCTCCAGGATCACTTCTTTCTGCGCCACAATGTCTCTGATAAAGTTGAACCTCACATCAATATGTTTGGTTCTCCCGTGGTACTTAGGATCCTTAGCGTAAGCGAGTGTAGCCATGCTGTCACAATGGATAGTCACAGGGTCTGAAGTGTGTGTGACAATATCCAAATGCTGAAGGAATCTCCTCAACCAAACGGCTTCTTGAACGGCAAATGAACAAGCAACAAACTCAGCCTTCATAGTCGATAAGGCGATACAGGATTGCTTCTTACTGCTCCAAGAAATAGCACCATCGCTAAGCATAAAAGTATATCTTGAAGTAGACTTACGCTTATCTAAGTCTCCTCCCCAGTCGGCATCACAATAGCCAACTAGACGTAGATCTGAACTTTGGTAGCAAAGTGTGTAATCTACAGTCCCTCTAAGATATCATAATATCCTTTTAACTGCTTTCCAATGAGCTGGTTTTGGGTTGGATTTGTAACAACTCACCAATCCGACTGCATAACAAATGTCAGGGCGTATACATATCATAACATACATCAAGCTTCCAACGGCATTTGCGTAGGGAACACGGGCTTTCTTTTCATTCTCTTCTGGAGTCTTAGGACCCATATCAAGGCTTAGACTCTCGCCTTTCGCAACAGGAGTGTCAATGGGTTTGTAGCTCTGCATCTGGAATTGCTCTAGGATAATCTTAATGTAAGTCTCTTGAGACAAACTGAGAAGTCTCCTAGAGCGATCCCTAAGGATCTTAACACCGAGCACATAGCTTACTTCACCCATGTCTTTCATCTCAAATACAGAGAATAACCACCTTTTAGTGGCGACAATCATCTCCTTGTCATTTCCAGCCAATAATATGTCATCCACATATAATGACAATATCAGAAAAATGTCCTTGGATCACTTAACGTACACACAGTGATCTTCATCGATCATCGTAAACCCATTAGAGACAATGGCTCGATGAAATCTCAGATTCGACTATCTGAATGATTGTTTTAAGCCATAAATAGATCGTTGAAGCTTACAAACTTTGCGCTCCTGGCCTACTACCACAAGGCCTTCTGGTTGATCTATATAGATCTCTTCATCCAATTCTCCATTGAGAAATATAGTCTTAACATCCATTTGACATAGCTCTAAGTCCAACTAAGCTACTATGGCTAGAATTAGGCAAATAGAGGCAAACCTCACAACTGATGAAAAAGTTTCCTCATAGTCCGCACCCTCTCGTTGGGTGTAACCTTTCACCACTAGGCAAGCCTTATACCTTTCTATGGAACCATCCGTCTTGCGCTTGATTTTGAGAACCCATTTGTTCCTAATAGTCTTGCGCCCTAGCGGCAAATCAACCAAATCTCAGACATGATTTTTCTTCATAGACTCTATTTCTTCATCCATTGCAGCACTCCATCCTTTACTAGCAGGGGATAAGAGAGCCTCTTCGAGATTCTTAGGCTCCATCTCATCACTCGGTGCAATCATGAATGCTTTCCCTTCAATCTCAAAACGACGACGGGGTATAGCTCTATGTTTGCTTCTACGCAGTTGAGAATCCTAAGAATCCTCATCCATTGGATCTAATCCATGGGCAGGTAGATCGCTCCCACTGTCCCTAGGAGCTTGAGGGATAATATCCTCATTCTCTTCTAGGCTACTAGGTGCACTTTCAAGTAGATCCTTCATCTCATAGAGTTCTACATCTGTAAATCCTTCTCTAGGAAATCCACATCTCGTGACTCAATTTCAGTCACACTTCCATCCGGATGCTCCTCAATAAACACATAGCCCTTAGAATGCTCACTATAGCGAATAAAGAAACAATTCTTTCCTTTAGGGCCCAACTTTCCAAACTTATGAGAAGCATTGTGTATGTAAGCTGCCGAACCCCAAGGTCGCAAATTGCCCATATCAGACTTTTTGCCAGTCCACATCTCATATGGGGTCGAAAGAACTGATTTAGAGGGCACACGGTTAAGGATGTAGGCAGCAGTCAACAAAGCATCTCCCCAATAAGAAATGGGAAGATTAGCTTGCGCCATCCTAGATCTAACCATGTCAAGCAATGTGCGATTCTTTCTCTTCGCTACACCATTTTGCTGCGGAGTCCCAAGAATTGTCAATTGCCTGATAACTCCTTTTTCCTCACAAAGCACTTTAAATTGCTCAGATAGATACTCGCGTCCCCGGTCAGTCCTTAGAGCCTTAATGCTCTTGTCTAATTGATTCTTAACCTCATTAACATACCGTCTAAAGCAATCCAATGCTTCTGACTTGTGAGAAATCAAATAGACATGGCCAAAACGCATGCAATCATCTATAAATGTGATAAAATAAGGGGCTCCATGCCTTGCCCTCACATTCATTGGTCCACATATATCAGAATGAATAAGTTATAATGGGATAGATGCCCTTTTGGTTTTCCCAAATGGTTTTCTTGTTGCCTTTCTAGCAAGATAGTGCTCACAAGTAGGCAAAGTGACTCTAGCGAGTGGGCATAAAAGACCTTCTCTAGCCAATCTAGTCATTCTGTCTTGCCCTGTGTGGCCTAATCTAGCATGCCATCTCATAGAATCATTATCACAAAAAGATGCAATATTAGAAACAGAGCCATTAGCATTTTTATTAAAACTAGAATCATCCACATCCAAAACTAAAAAACCATCCGAAAAATAACCAAAGCCATAAAAAATTGTTCCCAAATAAATGCTAACACCATTATTCTCAAAACAAAAGCTAAAACCAAGGCTCATCATGCTAATAACTGAAACTAAGTTTCCTCGAATATCCAGAGCATAAAGAACATCATGAAGATACAAGGTGTGCTCTCGTCGCATTTCCAGCTTGTGCCAATGCCAAGCACCTCCACACTGGACTCGTTCCCCATGTAAACTTTTCTGCTCCCAGCAGGTACTCGGCAATACACAACAAACCCTACTCTGTCCCTTGCGATATGGTCTATTGCTCCGGAGTCTACAACCCAAAAATTGGAAGAATGAGCAATTAATGCTTGACTAGAAACAAAGCATTGAATGTGAGAAATTAAATAAAGGAGTACCTTCTTCTGCTCAGGGCAATCCCGAGCGAAGTGTCCTTCTTTGTTACAGTTAAAGCATGTCAATTTAGCCTTTACCTTCTTGCCACCTCTCTTGCCCCTACGCTTGAAATTTCTAGCGCCATTGGGCTTTAGCACAGCTACTGCTTGTTTCTTAGGAGCACCTTTTGCTTTTCCACGCTTGAACTGAGAAGTCCTACGTGAGCTTGACTCAACCACCATAGCAGAACCATCAAACTTAGCCATCTCAAGGCGCTCAGCCTTTAACTCCAAATGACGCGATATGTTTTCGAATGTTTTCACACTCTCATTATGCATTATATCCTGCTTCATCTGCTCTTAAGAATTTGGCAGAGAGTGAATCACAGCTTATACTTGTTGTTTTTGAGTCAAATTGTGCCCAACAGCCGCAAGGTCACGTATCATGGCTGACATGACCCTCAAATGCTGCTTCATCGAGCGATGCGCCCTTTTCTGATAGGAGTCAAACTTCATAGTCAGCCTACGTAGCTTTTCCAAAGAGGTAATACCAAACTTTTGCTTGAGAGCTTCCCACATCTCAAATGCAGTCGGGCAATGCTCAAACTCACTAATCAAGTCGTTGTGCATGCTGCTCAACATAGTAAAGCGCGCACACCAATCTTTGTTATACCAAGTTTGAAAACTTCAAGATCATGACGATGTTGAGCTGTATTGCCCTGCTCAAGCTCAATCATTACTTGTTCAAGTGTGGTCAACACTTCTTGCTCATTGAGGAGGTATTGGATCTTACGGCGCCATATGTCATAATTGTCGCCATCCAATTTCTCTCCCTTTGTTAAGTCTGTCACTACTGTCTTAGCATCCATTTCTACATACAGAGTAATCAAATGCGCAAGGGATATTAATGATAGCAACACAAAAATTATTTTGTAACAAAAGAATCTAAATTAAATAATGACAATATTACACATGTCTCAAGATCGAAAATTTGTTATGCTCGTAATCATCTCTTGCACCTCTAGTGACAATTATCAAAATTTAATTTAATTCCATGCGCAAAAAAAAAAAAAAAAAAACACAATCAACCTCCCACTACTTATGGCATGTACAAAGCATGATAAATTCCATACAATAGCATCTTAATGTAAATTTACAATTAACTCATGCTATATTCATTTAATAATAGAATTTAAATAATAAAAAAAAACTAATCACGCTTCTCTAATCACAACATATTACAAACCCAAAAAAAAAAAATATGTTGTGTTTAATATTCAGATTATGTCATAATATAAAGTACATCATTCTGAAATTTTCTGAAAATTTTCTGAATTTTTAAATAACTAATAAACACAAATAAAATCAGAAATAAATATTTCAGAATCTGGTAAACTGCAACAATTATACCAGTAAATAGTAAACTATTACAGTAGTCTACAATAAATATTTTAGCCCCATAAACTTAGTCATGCAACACCAGAAGCATTTTAAAGCAGAAATAATGAATTATTATCTCAGGAAAAATATTTTTTATTTTCAAAAAATTTTGAAAATTTTACAGAAGATAAAAAATTTAATTCTAAGTCCAACAGTATCAACCATGCTCAAAACAAAGCTATAACGAATTATTTATGACCATTTAATGCTATTTAGAATTTTAAAAAAAAAACAAACAAACAAACAGCGCCTTAGTACCCAGCAGCCAAGCCGGCGTAGAAAACGGTGCAGCTCAGCTCAGCTTGGCGCATGGCGCGCGTGTGTAGCGCAGACGGCGCGCACGTGCGAAGTGTGCCTGATGTGTGGCGTGCCCGTGGCAGCGCTAATGTCGTCAAATGGCGCATGCGGATTACATACCACCTTCCAGGATGTTTTCTGGTCCAATTTTGGTACTGTCGGACTCCATTTTTCAAAATAAAAATATTTGTAGTCTCAAAAATGACATTTAATAAACATAAATTATGAGGTGTATTACACTCTCTCTCTCTAATGAGACTGGAAGTGCAGAAACCTGCACTTCATCTTCCTCTTTAAGTCATCAAAAAAACAAAACGAACCCAAATTAGGGTTGATGTATCTCATCAACTGTAAATCCAAATCTAACAAATAATATATGATTTCGAAGGTCTCAAAACAAGGATTCTAAATATGTAAGATTTGCAGATTGAAATTAAAGCACGTAAAAACATCATGCATGTAAAGTTTCGAAAATATAAAATGGGTCTCCATTTTTCTTGAGATCTAACCGTTAGATTTTCATGAAACTTTGCAGATATGTTTTACATTAAATATACTACAACATATATAAATTTCAAGTCAATCGGAGATAGTTGAAAAAATTATTAATTTTCATGCATATATTGTATATATATTTGTATAAAATTGTACACATATTTTAATGCATAAAAATAAGCACGAAAATACCCATTAATGCTCTGATACCAATGTAAATCAAGTATAACACAGCGGGTAAAAATTTCAGATCATACCTTAGGTGATAGAACCTGAAGCGAAGAATCTTGTGAGTAAATCACGTGTTTCAAAAATGCGAACAACGAGCACCTAGCAGTGGAGTGATACCACAATATAAGTATCACCCACACAAGTCACAATTCAAAATGCTTGATCATTATTTTAATGTGAGAGAGTTAGAGAGCATGGGAAAATATTATTCATTATTCGATACATTCCATATCCCATATATCGTATCAAATATATAGGCAGAATATCTCATCTATCCATATCAGTTGATATGATAGATATAGATATCAAGAGTGGGTTATCCAAATAGGATTCAAATTACATGGATAAGTTTAAATGGGTCATGGGTCATGCCACATGAACGCCAAAATTCGGGTCCAATACCCGGCCCAATTTCTAACATTCAATAAGGTGGGGCTTTTTCTTCACATTAATTTGTAAAATTTTCGTTGTCGTTTGAGATGAATCAACTTCATCATTGTCCCCGAATAATATCATAATCATCACGCAGATGGTTATTAAAGAAATCGTATGATGACTTCTTCTGTGGCTGTTTTTTACCCATAAAACAGTAATGCAGAAACAAGATGCTAGCAAGTGCTAAAATTAACAAGCCACCAGACCACTTCTTCATTCCCAATGACTTTCTTCCTCAAAACTCAATAACTTTCTTGAGTTTTAGCAAACTCACACCGGCATGCACATAGCCGAACCAGGTACTTTTCATGTTCCGTGATTATCTTCTTTCTCTAATCAGAATTGAAAGTGAACTGCGAGAATGTTTGAAACGGAGATTGCTAGCATTGTATATAAGCTATGAATATGCTTATGATTATAAACATTATATATACACACAAAAAAGAAAAGAAAGTATTACCACAATTAGAAGTACTTTTTAAAGAATAATGAAACTAAATGCATAGAATATTGGCGGGACTAGACTAAAAGTAACGAATTTGATAGAGCAATGCTACCGAGACAGAATTCGTGCACAAAAAAATACTCAGAAAAAATAATGTAGGGTCCAGATTCATTATTTTTTACTGAATTTGAGAGTACTCCAAAAGAGTAATCGCCAAGACTACTGTTAATGTAAATGTAAATTACTACTACACCTACCACCAAACCTACCTCCACCTACTACTCCTATCACCTACTACACTCCACCAAACCTACCTCCACCACTCACTCCTCACCTACTCCAGAATCATCTCCTATATAATAGGAATTCTTGTACAAAATATATACACAACAATCTTGTAACACATCAATCAATAATAATCAATACACAATTTATTCTCTCTCTTTCTCTCTATCAATTTATCTTACATGGTATCAGAGCTAGGTTAACAACCTAATCATTCTGCTTCACCGGCGGGCGGCAGCCTCGCCTTGGCCGCCCGCCGGACAATCCAATATATTCAAAATACTTCAAAACTCTCGTCTTCATTTTTATATTATCATAATAAATCAATCAATTCAATTAATTTTCCTTCATCTATCACATTCTATACATCAATCAATCAAAAAAAATATAAAAAAAATTACAATTACCAAGACTTTTTAAATTTATAACCAAACAAATTTCTGTCAATTATCAGAAAATTTCAAAAACTCAAAACTCAAACACAACCTTACACACTTAAATATAATCCCAAAACTATCAAACTACTCGAACCCTAAATATAGTGATTCACATTCACTCTACTATTAATTTTTATAAAATCTTCTCCATAAAAATCTCTCCCAACATAAGTTTTTTCTTTGTTTTCTTTAGCATTCTTTGAAATATCATGAATTCAATTTTTAGTACTTTTGATTTGGCTAAAATAGGTAAAGAACAAATTAGTAATATTGGTTAATTAAATTTTCTTTTTACAAAAGTGACTAAAGAAATATATTTTTTTTTTAATATCTTTTTCAATAGTTAATTGAAAATTTTTATTTTTAATAGCTCATTTTTAACAATAACTACACGTAGTCAACAAATCAACCGTATGTAAAGTTGTCACGGAGTTAGTACATAAAATTCGTCGTATTTTACCTTATTCAGCATGATTCATCCCCCAAAAGTGGGAACTGTTCCGAATCCTACGATAATGCCAATTCAAAAGTAAAAGTAAATATAAAAAAAATAAAAAAGAAAAAAAGAAAAAAAAAGAAAAAGTTTCCATAAAATGGCAAAATGTTAGTGAATTAGCGGGAGGAATTTAGGCTACCAACGTTATCCTATTTATTAGGTAGTCACAAGCAGCGGTTGTCTCATTGATATTTGGTAAAATCACATAGTTGCCAATTGGGTACGCTAAGAAAACAAAAGAATAAAAAAAGACTATGGAACCCATGCTGAAATTATCTAAACATGATTCACTTTGAAAGATAACCATTTCAAACCGTTTTTCAAACCATCTGCTGTGTTTGGAAAAACTATGGGCGAATTTTTTAATTTTCTTTTCTTGGTTTTGCTCTACATTTATTCAGATGACTTATATAACAATAATGTAAATAATAATCGGTATATTTATAAATATAATTTAATATTAAAATAATCAAAAACGTTAAAGTATTTAGGCATTTTATTAAAATTAATCCGTTACTAAAAATATCACAAACAAAATACAAATTTTTATTATCCTTCGAACTAACAATTTCATTTTATACAATTTTTCTACTAACAGATCTCACCCATCCTATTAATCTACAAAACAAACAAATCTATTGTTCTTTTAAAATAGTTATCTTGTATAATATAATGTGATCTATCATTGACTGTATTTTAAAATAATTATTCATTTATTTGGCTATGCAGTTAAACAATTAAAAAAAAAAAAATTAATTCGATCAAATAAGTCAAAATTTTACTACCTACCAAAAACACACCATCAAAAGATTTGGCCAAATACTTTATTTTATACACAAACCATTAGGATAAATAAATGCTATGCACTAAAAATTTTAAAAATACTTGTCTTAAGTTATTCCAATATATGAAAAAAAAAAAACTTTTGTTTTGATAATTAATTATGGCTTCATTTTATTATAATTTCTAGATAGAGTTTTTTAATAAAGAATATTAATTAAAAGAAATACTATAACAAGTAAAAAAGTACATTGCAAAAATCAATTTTAAGCCATTATTTTGGGTACTAAGCTCAAAACTCTCAAAACGACTATCGCTTTAGCACGGTTCACCAAACGACATCGTTGACAGTTTGAACCCATTGTGGCCACAAAAATTAAGTCGCCCACATTGACTTTAACGATCGTTTAAACTAAACATCTAAGCAATCCCTGTACCCAGAAATCAACGAAAGAAATTAAGTAGAATTTGAAATG
>NW_021024645.1:20784-36067 GCF_004153795.1 Camellia sinensis | reverse complement strand
TAGATTTTAAATATTTTAGCCTGGGACTAAAAAGTCTCGTTTAAGCTATTTGGTTTTTCTAACTTTTGTGAGAGAAAAAATAAAATAATTATAATTTAAATGTGACATTTTGTTTTATTAACTTTTTAACCTGTGTTATCTTTTTGTAATTAAAATAACTAAAAAATAGCCAGCCTAAGCCTATGCCATGCCATGCATGCCCATCCGTTTTGTTTGTTTATGAGTAAGCAATATCCCTCACCATCTGCCACGTAGACATCTCTGTTTATAATGATAATGATATGATTATTCCGCGCAAAATGCGAGACTGGGACTGCCCTCTTTGTGTTTCCAAACATAACCAAAAGAGTACACCGACACATCCCCACTTTTTTTTAGCCTTGGCTTTCGCTGCACAAGATCACCAAAAAAAAAAAAAAACTCAGGCATATTATGGGGGTGTTGGCAGAAAAAAAATAGCTTAGTTTTAGGCTAAATTTACAAAAAGATAAAATAGGCTAAAATAGTATAAGACAAAATATCACATCAAATCTATAAAATATTTCATTTTTTCTCTTATAAACATCACATCTAACCATAAAAAAATCCAATCATCTTCCCAAAAATAAAATTTTAACATACTAAAATAGCAAAAAAAAATAAATAAAGCCTACTAAAATAGCAACTTCCCAACGAAGCCTGAATCTCAATGAAGATTGGTCAACGAAGAAAAAGCCCCGCCTAGCTCTCACAAAGGTTTTCTACTCTGAATTGTCACCACCAAGCAGTTGAAGATAAACATATTAAGGAAATTATACAAATGCTTGACCCTCAGCTTACGTTAGTTTTGATTGTTGTTAGGCTTTGGTGCCTCAAATTTTTAAGGAAGAGAGAGAAAATTAAAGGGACTTTAAGGAATTTGGATGGCAGATCAGCCTCTCTGTAGACATACTGAGTTCTTGCAAAAACCTGGCAAGAGTGGTTCTGATTATTTGTGCCTAACAGCTTATTTTCATTTTGATTAATTGGGAGATGCAAAAGTGGATTCTTAATTTCACTTGTGTTGGGCATCAATCACAAGCTGCTCTGCATGAAGTCATTCTAAATTCTTTGAAAAGTGGGGCATTGAGAAAAAAGATATCCACAATCACTATGTCAAATAGCAGTATTTATTATGAAACTATTGAGATTGTTAAGGATCACATTTGCGGAAAGAAGGAGCTCCCACTTTATGGTCGGCTATTTCGAGTGTGTTGCTGCAGTGACATTTGTCATCTATGTGCAAGATGCAAATAAGGAGAAAAGTAAAATTGTTGACAAGTTTGGCAGTATGTATTCATTTAAAGAACGGAGCCTTCATGGTTATACAAAAACAAACCAGGTAAAAGAGCTTCACTACTACTATATCTGGAGGTAATTTTTTACAGATATAGATTCCAGGAATGAAAAACCATCGGCCAAGGAATTGAGGAAAGTCCATAATATCAATAGATAAATAGACAACATATATGCATTAGTGTTTCCATTATTTGAATGGGGTATTCAACTGCTAACATCTATCTCCATCATCTTCAAGAGCTTCGGGCATACTTCATTAGTATGCTCCAGGTCAAGTAATGTTTTAACTAATGTGAATAAGTAATTGCTTCAGTTGTTTTAGCAAGTATGACGAACAATATGTACTTGCTACTGGCAATTGCTTCAGTGATGATCCTCGCTTCAAGATGAAATACATAGAATTTTCTTCTTTGAAATTTAAGGCGATATATAGCTACTCAAAAGGTTTTGAAGCCGTGCACAAACATTTACAATGATTATGTGAAATGAGAATTGATCAAATGGCCATTTGAGGTTATTGCAAGAGTACAATTGTTCCTCCGATCTTCTAGTTCTAGGCAGGTCAAGTCAGAAATTGGATTTGTATTTGGAGGAAAACCTATCATAAGTGGAGCCAGATTTCAATGCATTGACTTGGTGGCAAGTTGCAAGCTCCAAGTATCCTACGCTCTCCAGGATTGCTTGTATGTTTTGGTGATACAATATCTGTTGCTACTTCTGACAAAGCTTTTATACCCAAAAAAAGAAGGCATGATTTCCTTGGGGCCGGACTTGATGGGTGCTGCGATGTTTTTTCGAAGCTGGTTTGTGAAGCACAAGGTTTTAGGGAACCAAATTTGCACAAAATGAAAATGATACGATTTATACCCAAAAAGAAAAGCATAATTCTCCTTGGGCCAGACTTGATGAGTGCAGTGATGTTTTTTCAAAGCTGGTTTGCCAATCACAAAGACGTTTTAGGGAACGAAAATTCTTTGCCCATAGGGAGCAAAAATGTTTCTCACTGATGAGTAATCTAGTGATGGTCCCTTCCTTGTTTGTTAGGCTAAATATACTATCATGAGACCTTTTGGTGTGTTTTTGCTGTGTTTTTTGTTTCATTTTCTAGAAATTAAACTTTTTTGACAAGTTGTTTCCAAACTGTTCTCTCAAGGGAAAAAAGTCTGAATACAAACCACTCTCAGAAAACATATAGAAGTTGTATCAGAATTTACGAAAATTTTTGCACAATAATGAACTCTAACAGTGGAAGCTTCAAAATTCATTGTTTTTGATTATGAAACTTGAAAAATTGACAAAGATAACAAAACAAAATCAACAGATCTTTTTCCTCATCTTTTTTGTTTTCTGTTTGTTGTTATTGTGGACTCCATGGAATGTTTTTTTTTTTTTTTTTTTTAGAGGGATGGTTCATGTCTCGAAACAGGTGAAACTTTTTGGCTACCTGCTGCTGTGATGTCATGAAGCTTGTGATTCCTTTTCTTTAGACTGGCATAGAATCAACTTGGCTGAGGCAATTCTATTGGTGGCATTTCTTTTGGTCACTGAAGTCAAGTATCAAGGAGTTTTTTTTTTTTTTTTTTGACTACTATTTGAACAGGGCTTGTAAATAATTGTTTCTGTTTTCTGGTGCTGAACTTGCATGAACTGTTGGCAGTATTGTTGCTTACTCTTGTTTGTCACTACTCCTTTTAGCTTCGTAAGTTCTCCTTGTTGCTGCATGAGTCATTACCTTAATTAATTATATTTTATTTAATTTTTTTTAAAATTTAAATTTTGAAGTTAAAGTCTATTTTTTTAAGGTGACCTATTTGTAAAAAAATTTTCTCCAATTGCGATTTCTTTCTTACTTTTATAAAATCATAAAGTGACCTACGAGATAATTTAAAAAAAAAAAATTTTTGAACACATAAAAAATAAATAATAAAAAAAAGTAAAATGTTCATTTGTTAATAATTAAATAATAATAAATTAAAATTATATGAATAGTACATTTATATATTTAAATATATTTTTAATATAGTATTAAAAATTGAACGGCTCACACTCTCGTGATCTTCAACTATCTTAAACGGTTCATCATACTCACTTACAAAGTAATTACAACTTATACATCATCGCTTTCTCATAGCCAAGTGAATGGGGTTTTTGGAATGATTAAATTAATTATTTTTTAATTATAAAAAGATTTATAATGTAATAGAAAGTAATGCGACCTAAATAAAAAGGATGTAATCCAAATAAACTAAGATTGACAAAGTAAATCATGTTAAACAAGGCTTTCACTAATTTCCTGCACAAATCATTCTCCCATATGACTCCCAATCCCAAGGCACCTAACAACAAGCCCTCGATTCTCTCTCTCCCTCTCTCTCTCTCTCTCTCTCAAGCAAGGCGTACGAAGCCAATCACTTGAAATCAGGTTTGGTTGTTGCTTTGCTAGCCACATTATTAGATTAATTTCTATCAATGCCTGTTAGTTGAGAATTTTGCCTTGTTCTATGTTTGAATTTTTAATAGGCTAGGCCCTTCAAATTTTTTTATTTCAAATTTGATTGCTCATCACTTGATAGTAGTGTGTGTCGAATATTGTTTTTGTTAGAAACAATTGCAGAACAAGAAATTGATAGCTACTGCTGTATCGAAAAAATAGGAAAAATACTTGGTAATGAAACATCTCATGGAGTTGATGGTGGTGTTAACTAGGAATCTTCTCAAAACTAATTGTTTACAATTTTTTTTTTTTTTTTTTTGGAATTTTAGTACAATATATAATCGCAATTTTAGTGAATGCCTCCATGAAAATTGTTAAGAAAAAGGTTTGGATTATTTTGAGAGAGCATCACAGTTGACTCAATTTTTCTCTCATTAATGAGTGGATACTTTGAATGCCAAACAAAAACTAATGTTTGCCCCAATACACTTGTATCATTGGATCATTGTGAGAATGTTGAAGCATTACCAACAGCTGTAGTGTTTTGAAACATAGTGATTTTGGAGAGCAGAGGATCTCCTGCCCTTTACTTTTACTTTGGCTGATGTCTCTACATAACTAATTCTCAACATATTGGTTGCTTCATTAGGTAAGAAGCAGGATAATGATAAGATGATGATGCTGATGGTGTCTAAAGGAATGATAATGATAATCATTATGATTGATTGGGATGCTTTGATGATGAGATGGTGATGGTGATGGTGGTTCCTGTATTGGACACTAAATCAGTATCGACACTGTTGTGGATGCTGTTATTGACTTACAGAAAGGCCAGCGTGAATGCAAAAGTTCATGTGCTTGGAAGGGATGCTACAGATTGTTAGTCTTCGTGGCAAAGTTTTCATGGTTTCCACTAGATTGCTTGATTCTCTAAAGATTAATGCTGCAAATTTATGAGGAAGATAAATTGAGGGTAAGCATATTTAACCAATTATGGATGGTACAAATTAGCCTTTCGGTTGAAAGTTTGAGCTATGTCAAGCGGAATGGCTCTACCTATGAGTTCATGTGCTTACGGCACATTTTATTGATGACAAGTGAAATTAAAAAAGTGGGTCTTAGTTTTTAGCACTTTGGGCTGAGAATGATGATTGCCTTGATCTGGCCATTCTGAAGTCTTTGAAGATTGGGACATCAAGGGCAAGATGGCTGTCTCACTTTGCAATATCAATGTTTATGATGAAGTGGTTCAGATTACTAAAGATAGCGCTCAAGTAAAAGAAGAAGGCTCGAACTTAACGGACAGCTATTTGTGTGAACTGTTTGCTGAGATGTTTAATCTAACGACGAAAGATGCATTCAAGGAGATATCTAATCATTAGAAAAGTTCGTTGTCTAATCTCGTGGAATTATTCACCTCAATGGGATTACACAGCCTTCAAGCTAAACAGGCTTTAGATTTGGAGTTAATGGAGAGTTTTCTTCACAACATGTGCGTGATAATTATGATATACCATCCACAGATGAATGGAGGAAAAGTATCCAAACTATCCAACATCTCTTCTTCTTAATCTTCAAAGGGCTCTTGGGTAAACTTTGTGTGAGGAATCCATCATCTCAGATAGTTTCACAGCAATGTGGCAAAGAAAATGCTACAGAGAATTGATAAATACTTGAATGATATGTTTTTGGTCTTGGCAATTGCTTCTGTCATGGATCCTCGTTGTAAGATGAGATCAGTAGAATATCTTTCCTCTAAATGTGAGAGAAGTGATGGCAACTCGCAGAGTACTCTTGTTTTGGATGCCATTTGTGGCCTTTATGGTGATTATGTGAACAATGATCCTGAAAGAGAGCACTACTATGAGTGATTCAACTTCTGATGACTCAGAAGAGGAGTTACCAAGTACACCAGACAGAGGTTCCTGCGAATCTAACTGGTTGCAAGAGTACAATCAGTTTACTGAATCTAATAGTCAGCCACCGAAGTCAGACTTGGATTTGGTTTCTTGAAGAAACCTATCTTGCCTTGGAACCAGGATTTCAATGTATTGAGATGGTGGAGAGCTGAAAGCCCCAACTACCCATCCTCTCCAAGATGGCCCGTGATTTTTTGGCCACTCCAATGTCTGTTGCTACTTTATATGATGCTTATTACACAGAACGAAGAGAAACTGATCCACATGTCATTTTATCCGGCCAGGCTTAAGGAATGCCTTGATGTGCACTAGGAGCTTGGCTGGAAGGCGCTGAGACAATTTTTTGGGGTAAAATTGCTCATATAAATTTCTTACACTTTTTCTAGCAAATACATGACCCTTTTCCAATTTATCTAGAACCCTTGTTTTGTGAACAAGAAAATGAGCCGATGATCATCTCTCTGTGTGCTCACTAGTTGATGTTTGTAACAGGTTCTTCATGCTCGGTCACCCTTTGCTACAATGGACCTATAATTAGTTTCTCTCACCAGCATTGGAGGTACAGTTTGTTGAGAAGGTGGATTGGCAACACATAAATGGAAAACGAAAGCCTGATGATTTGTTATTGGACCTCAGACCTCCTCTGTGTGTTTCAGGTTTGACTTCGTATTGTAGTTGTTGTTGCTTTATAGTAGATCATTTATGATGCTGATGACATAACCTTCTATGTTTGTTTCAAAGTAGAACTGTTCATCAATTGTGAGTCATATGTTCTGTTTCACACGTCTAAAGATAATGCTTTATTTATTCAAACTTTAAATTGCCGTTACTTTTTTTACATTGAGAAAGCTAACAAAAGAGCCTAATCTTGAGCAATGATCTTGAAAGAGAGCACTCTATGAGTGATTCAACTTCTGATGACTAGAGAGGAGTTACCAAGTACCCCAAAGTCAAATAAAGCTAAATTGCATATATTCATAAATGCAAACATGGTTGACACCGTTACACTCGATATTATAGTTGCGATATATTGTGAGAGATCGGTGATCTCGAGATATGTACTAGTGCTGATATTTCCTGACCCCAACATCCTGATGTAAAAAAAAAAAAAAATGAAAATGGGATAGTGCATACTCGCCCACTGAGTCAAGGCAAGTTCAACTTCACGGGAACTACGCAATTCAAATGAGATGTAATACACGCTGCATTCCAGACATTCGTAGACCATCCGTGATGGTCTCTTCCATTCTCAACACGTGTCGCATATGTACTCCGTTCTGAGTTTTTCTTGGACCTGAAGCGGACGGGTAAGGTGAGAGTGTGTCGTGACGTTGGTACTTGAGGGTGGAGTTAGCAGAGCACAATTGACATGCATTATTAATGCGGCAGTCATTACCCATGTAGAAAGGCGTCTTTGCCCATTAATAATTGCATGTCAATTGTTGCTCTGCTAACTCCCCCTCAAGTACCAACGTTCACCAGACCACACTCTCAACCTTACCCGCCGGCTTCAGTCCAAGAAAACTCAGAAACGGAGTACATATGACGACACGTTGAGAATGGCGAAAGACCCATTACCGATTGGGTCTTACGAATGTCTGGAATGGCAGCGTGTATACATCTCATTTGAATTGCGTTAGCTCCCGTGAAGTTGAACTGGCCTGACTCAGTGGGCGCAGTATGGCCTATCCCGATTTTTCATTTTTTTTTTTTTTCTACATTCAGGATGTTGGGTTCAGGAAATATCAGCACTAGTACCAATCTCAGAGATCCCGATCTCTCACCAAATATGTCTGCAACTATATATCGAGAGTGTACACGGTGTTCAACACATGTTGCATTTAATGAATATATGCAATTGAGCTTTATTTGACTTTGGGGTACTTGGTAAACTCCTCTTCCAGTCATCAGAAGTTAATACCATAGAGTGCTCTCTTTCAGATCATGCTCAAGATTAGGCTCTTTTTGTTAGCTTATTCAATGTAAAAAAGTAAGGCATTAAAGTTTTGATAAATAAGCATTATTCTTTTTAGACGTGTTGAAACAGAACATATGACTCACAATTTGATGAACACAGTCTACTTTGAACAAACAAATAGAAGGTTTATGTCGATCAGCATTCATAAATGATTCTACTATAAGCAACACCACAACTCAATACAAGTCAAACCTGAAACACACAGAGGAGGTCTGAGTCCAATAACAAATCATCAGGTCTGTCGTTTTTCCATTTAGTGTTGCCAATCCACCTCTCAAACAAAATGTACCTCCAAATGCTGCGTGAGAGAAAACTAAATTATAGGCTCCATTGTAGCAAAGCGGTGCACCGAGCATGAAGAACCTGTTACAAACATCAACTAGTGAACACAGAGAGATGATCATCGCTTCATTATTCTGTCACAAAACAATGGGTTTTAGAATAAATTGGAAAAGGGGTCATTGTATTTTGCTAGAAAAAGGTAAGAAATTATATGACATTTACCCAAAAAAATTGTCTCACGCCTTATCCAGCCAAAGCTCCTAGTGGCACATCAAGGCATTCCTTAAGCCTGGCCCGATAATAATGACATTGGATCAGTTTCTCTTCGTTCTGTTAATAACATCATATAAAGTTAGCACAGACATTGGATGTGGCCAAAAAATCACGGGCCATCTTGTGAGAGGATGGGCCTAGGTTGGGGCTTTCGCTCTCCACCATCTCAATACGATTGAAATCCCTGGTTTCCAAGGCAACGATTAGGTTCTTCAAGAACCAATCCAGTCTGACTTCGGTGGCTGACTACTTAGATAGATTCAGTAACGATTTACTCTTGCAACCAGTTAGATTGCGAGAACCCTGTCTGGTGTTACTTAGGTGAACTCGCTCTTCTGAGTCATCAGAAGTGAATCACTCCATAGAGTGCTCTTCTTTTCAGGATCATTGCTTCACCATAATCACCATAAAGGCCACAAACAATGGCATCCAAAAACAAGAGTACTCTGCGAGCTTGCCCATCACTTCTCTCAATTTTAGAGGAAAGATATTCCTATGTACTCATCTTACAACGAGAAAAATAGAACAAGTTAAAGACAACAACAACACAAATAAAATCATTCAAGTAATAATACATAACTCATATAAGCAATTTATACAATATAAATAATAAGATAAAGAAAGAAGAAATAATATAATAATATAGAAAAAAATAAATATAAGAGATACAATAAACAACAATAATACCACACAAAAGAACATAAATAAAAAATATAAGAATATATATATATATATTAAGGATAATGAGAAGAAAACTATACAACACATTCATCTACGTGAGAATGGAGAATAAATATAACAAAATAAAAAAATAAATATATCAAACGACAACAATGAAATTGTAGAAGAAAAACTCTCCATTAACTCAAAATCATAAGAAAAAAGAATAATAATAAGAACATATAAGAGGACAAATGTATTAAATCCAATAATAAAAGAGAGAATGAGAGAATAATAATCAACACGAGAATTAAAAGAACAAACGAACAATATATTAACATAAATAGAATAAGATAAAGATATCTCTATGAAATAGCATACTAATATCGTCGATAGATTCAAACAATCTCAAAGCACAAAGAATTACACACAAAATAACTAATCAACAATATAAAATCGAGAGACATTCAAATTCTATAATATTAAGAAAACGATAATACTTAAGATAAATATAGCCACTTCATCATAAAACATTGATATTTAGCCAAAGATAAGAGAAACACAATCTTAGCCACTATAGCATGTCACACAATCATTTCAAAGACTCAGAATTGGACCAAAGCAAGGCAATCATCATTCTCAGACCCAAAAGTAGAGCTAACTAAGAAAACCACCATTTTTTAAATTTCACAACTTGTCATCAAATAAAATGAGTGCGACTAAGCACATGAAACTCATAGGTAGAAGCCATTCCGCTTGACAATAGCCAAATAAAATATCAACCGAACTAATTGTATCCATCATATTAGAAATTTAAAAAATAAATGGCTTAACCACATACATTATAATCATTCCATAAATAAAATGCAAGCATATATCATTAGAAGAGAAAATAACAATCTAGAGAAACCAGGAGAAAAACTTAATGCACAGAACTAGAACAATCTAAGATAGCATCCACTTCAAAGACAACATAGAACATTATGCAAATCAAACGCTAGCCCTAAAATCATGATAAGATCAAATAACAGCATCCACAACAGATAGATCGATACTGAATTTATAGTAAAGTACACAATATCAAGAACCACCAATTCAACCAATCACACACAATCAAATTCATCAATCAAGAGAGACATCCCAAATACACACAAATCATAATGATTAATAATTATCATTCCTTTAACACCTCAAGCTAACAGAACAAATATTATATATCATACTGCCTTCTATACACCTAAATGAAAGGCAACACAAAATAAAAATAATAGTATGAGATGATATGAGAATAAGAAAGCATCAGAACAAAAGTAACAGATAAAGAAAAGAACAGGAAATCCTGATAACGTCCTACCAAAATACAACAAATATGTATTAACAAAAACAACTACACAAAAGAGACTGGTAGGGGTAAATGCTTCAACATTCTCACAATATCCAATCTACAAGATGTAAATTGGGGCAAACAATAGTTAATATTGAATTTGGCTTTAAAGTAATTCCACTCATAAAAAAAAAAATATAATAATAATTTATAATTTTATATAAAATATAATAA
This sequence comes from Camellia sinensis, assembly GCF_004153795.1. NCBI lineage: Eukaryota > Viridiplantae > Streptophyta > Magnoliopsida > Ericales > Theaceae > Camellia > Camellia sinensis. Next base: position 25,646 of record NW_021024645.1, on the reverse strand, counting down.
ATAACTATTATTTTCATTATAATATATGAGAGAAAAGAAATTAGAATCACTGTGAACAAATTGACTCTCTACAAAAGTATACAACCTATAAATAATTTCTTAAAAATCATGAAGAGAATAGAGACACACACTAAAAAATTGGCGACTTAATATATAATATAAATTCCAAAAAAAAAAAAAAGAAAAAGATATGTAACAATTGTATTAGAAGAATAACACAATACACCATCACATACCATTGTAAATATCCAAAATTAACAAAGATAATAATATATCACATATATCATAAGCAAAGAATATCATAATTCTTGAGATCAGAAAAATATAATTATCTACCACAAAAAACAAACATAGTTCACACAAAATAAAAATAAAGTGATATAGCACAAATATAGAAATAAAAAAAATTATAGAAGACATGAACTATATATAATCAAAACATAGAACAAGGCAAATCTCAAACTAAACAGCATTTGATAGAAATTAATCATAATGGCTAGCAAAGCAACAACCAAAACCTGAATTTCCAAAGTGAATTGAAGTCTCGTAACGCTTGCTGAGAGAGAGAGACGAGAAGAGAGAGAGAGAGAATCAGGGCTTGTTGTTAGTAGCTGGGAATTGGGAGTTATATTGAGAATGATTTTGCAGGAAAATAGCGAAAGCCTTGTTAACATGATTTACTTTAGTCAATCTTATTTTATTTGGAATACATCACTTTTTATTTAGGTCGATTACCTTTCTATTACATTGATAAATCTTTTATAAAAAAATTAAAAATATATTAATTTAATACATTCCAAAACAAACCATTCACTTGGCTAATGAGAGCGATGATGTACAGTTTTGTAATTACTTGTAATTGAGTATGATGAACCGTTTAGATAGCTTGAAGTCACGAGAGTGTGAGCCCGTTTCAATTTTGAATACTTATTAAAAATATATTTAAATATATATAATTACTATTAAAATTTAATTTTTATTAAATTGTTAATTATTAACAAATGCAACATTTAACTTTTTATTATTTATTTTATGTAAAAAACTTTTTTTTTTTAAATACTAATTAGGTCACTTTTAATGATATTTATAAAAGAGAACGAAATCGCAAATTGAGAAAATTTTTTTACAAACTAGTCACCTTAAAAAAATAGACCTTAACTCAAAATTTAAATTTAAAAAAAATTCAAATAAATGATAATTAATTAAGGCTAATGCATCATGCAGCAACAAGGAGAATTACTACGATAAGCTATAAAGGAGTAGTGACAAACAAGAGTAAGCAACAAACTGCCAACAGTTCATGCAAGGTTCAGCACCAGACAACAGGATAACAATTATTTTACAAAAGCCTGTTCAAATTATTGATGTCAAAATAAAAAAAAAAAAAAAAATTCCTGATTACTGATTCGAGTGACCAAAAAGAAATGCCACCCAAATAGAATTGCCTCAGCCAACGTTGATTCCTCAATGCCAGTCAAGAGAAAAGGAATCACAAGCTTTCATACATCCACAGCAGCAGGTTAGCCAAAAAGTAGTTCACCTGTTTCGAGACATGAACCAATCCCGCTAAAAAAAAAAAAAAAAAAATCCATGGAGTCCACACACAACAAACAAACAAACAAAAACAAAAAAGAGAGGAAAACAAGATCTTGTTTGATTTTGTTTTTGTTATCTTTGTTTTCAATTTTCAAGTTTTCATAATCAAAAACAATGAAATATTTGAAGACATCCACTGTTTTCAGATTGTTTTCATTATTGTGCAAAAATAGTTTTCGTAAATTCGCATACAACTTCTAATGTTTTCTAGAGAGTGGTTTGTATTCAGACTTTTTTCCCTTGAGAGAACAGTTCTTGGAAACAACTTGTCAAAAAAGTTTAATTTCTAGAAAATGAAACAAAAAACACAGCAAAAACACAACCAAAAGGTCTCATGATAGTATATTTAGCCTAACAAACAAGGAAGGGACCATCACTAGATTACTCATCAGTGAGAAACATTTTTGCTCCCTATGGGCAAAGAATTTTCGTTCCCTAAAACGTCTTTGTGATTGGCAAACCAGCTTTGAAAAAACATCACTGCACTCATCAAGTCTGGCCCCAAGGAAATTATGCTTCTTCTTTTTTGGGTATAATCGTATCATTTTCATTTTTGTGCAAATTTTGGTTCCCTAAAACCTTGTGCTTCACAAACCAGCTTCGAAAAAACATCGCAGCACCCATCAAGTCCGGCCCCAAGGAAATCATGCCTTCTTTTTTGGGTATAAAAAGCTTTGTCAGAAGTAGCAACAGATATTGGTATCACCAAAACATCACAAGCAATCCTGGAGAGCGTAGGATACTTGGAGCTTGCAACTTGCCACCAAGTCAATGCATTGAAATCCTGGCTCCACTTATGATAGGTTCCTCCAAATACAAATCCAATTCTGACTTGACCTGCCTAGAACTAGAAGATCGGAGGAACAATTTGTACTCTTGCAATAACCTCAAAGTGCCATTTGAATCATTCTCAATTTTCACATAATCATTGTAAAGTTTGTGCACGGCCTTCAAAACCTTTGAGTAGCTATAATCGCCCTTAAATTTCAAAGAAGAAAATTCTATGTATTTCATCTTGAAGCGAGGATCCATCACTGAAGCAATTGCCAGTAGCAAGTACATATTGTTCGTATACTTGCTAAACAACTGAAGCAATTACTTATTCACATTAGTTAAAACATTACTTGACCTGGAGCATCTAATGAAGTATGCCCGAAGCTCTTGAAGATGATGGAGATAGATGTTAGCAGTTGAATACCCCATTCCAAATAATGGAAACACTATGCCATATATGTTGTCTATTTATCTATTGATATTATGGACTTTCCTCAATTCCTTGGCCGATGGTTTATCATTCCTGGAATCCCTATATCTGTAAGAAAATGTACCTCCAGAATATAGTAGTAGTGAAGCCTCTTTTACCTGGTTGTTTTTGTTATACCATGAAGGCTCCGGTTCTTTAAATGAATACATACTGCCAAACTTGTCAACAATTTTACTTTTCTCCTTATTTGCATCTTGCACCATGAGACTGACAATGTCACTGCAGCAACACACTCGAAATAGCCGACCATTAAGTGGGAGCTCCTTCTTTCCGCAAATGTGATCCTTAACAATCTCAATAGTTTCATAATAAATACTGCTATTTGACATAGTGATTGTGGATATCTTTTTCTCAATGCCCCACTCTTTCAAGGAATTTAGAATGACTTCATGCAGAGCAGCTTGTGATTGATGCCCAACACAAGTGAAATTAAGAATCCACTTTTGCATCTCCCAATTATCATCAATGAAATAAGCTGTTAGGCACAAATAATCAGAACCACTCTTGCCAGGTTTTGCAGAACTCAGTATGTCTACAGAGAGGCTGATCTGCCCATCCAAATTCCTTAAAGTCCCTTTAATTTTCTCTCTCTTCCTTAAAAAATTTGAGGCACCAAAGCCTAACAAAATCAAAACTAACGTAAAGCTGAGGGTCAAGCATTTGTATAATTTCCTTAATATGTTTATCTTCAACTGCCTTGGGTGGTGACAATTCAGAGTAGAAAACCTTTGTGAGAGCTAGGCGGGCTTTTTCTTCGTTGACCAAATCTTCATTGAGATTCAGGCTTCGTTTGGGAAGTTGCTATTTTAGTAGGCTATTTTAGTTTTTGGCTATTTTAGTATGTTAAAATTTTTATTTTTGGGAAGATGATTGGATTTTTTTATGGTTAGATGTGATGTTTATAAGAGAAAAAATGAAATATTTATAGATTTGATGTGATATTTTGTCTTATTAACTATTTTAGCCTATTTTATCTTTTTGTAAATTTTAGCCTAAACTAAGCTATTTTTTTTCTTGCCAAACACCCCCATAATATGCCTGAGTTTTTTTTTTTTTGGTGATCTTGTGCAGCGAAAAGCCAAGGCTAAAAAAAAGTGGGGATGTGCGGGGTGTACTCTTTTGGTTATGTTTGGAAACACAAAGAAGGCAGTCCCAGTCCTCGCATTTTTGCGCGGGAATAATCATATCATTATCATTATAAACAGAGATGTCTACGTGGCAGATGGTGAGGGATATTGCTTACTCATAAACAAACAAACAAACGGATGGGCATGCATGGCATGGCATAGGCTTAGGCTGGCTATTTTTTAGTTATTTTAATTACAAAAAGATAACACAGGTTAAAAAGTTAATAAAACAAAATGTCACATTTAAATTATAATTATTTTATTTTTTCTCTCACAAAAGTTAGAAAAACCAAATAGCTTAAACGAGACTTTTTAGTCCCAGGCTAAAATATTTAAAAAATCAAAAATCCAATCCACGTGTCAAACAAAGGCATAGAGAGCTGGTTCAGGTGATTATAATTAGGGGTGAGCAGCGGATATACCGATCCGTCAAAATCGACCAAACTAAACCGATCCGCCGCATTTTGGACGGATGCGTGATGACGAGCGGACGGTTGCGGATTGATTTTCTCCAATCTGCCAATTTGGCGGACGGATGGCGGATTTGAGATTCCTTTGGCCGCAACCGAACCGCCAAACCGCGAGCACCCCTAATAATTTATAAGACTTTATGTTTTCAATTTATTTAAATATTTTGTTTGTGTTTTCAATTGAAAAAGAGTTTAAATATTCTGTTGAAATTTTTTTTTCAACTTGAATATATTTTTTGAATTGAAAAAAATAAACGTATTATTTATTTATATTTTTTGGTTTTTAAATCTAACTCTAAAAGTAATAAATAAAAAATATGATATATGTCCAATGGTACATATCCGACTTTTCTTAGATGTCCTGAAGCCGATGGGTCTGACTAAGCCACAGAAACTCTCTCTATA
>NW_021024645.1:0-11091 GCF_004153795.1 Camellia sinensis | reverse complement strand
TTCTTGTATCTGAACATAATAATGGTACATCCCATAGAACATATCACATCGTCATCTGACTAGAGTAATCGGTTCCGAATACCGATTAAACACATATCACCACAATGAAGTGGCTAACGAGATCTCGTATTCACATATATATGTCATTGACCCGGAGAGAGAGAGAGAGAGAGAGGGAACCTGAGATCTGTGGTTGTGCCGATGGTGCTTTGCGGTGGTGGTGATGGTCGTGGCCGTGGCAATGTTTTCCGTACGATGGGCTGCGGTGAGGTGTTTGTCTTCGGTGTAGATATATAGTATAAGAAAAACCTATGGATTGTCTGCCACCATATTAGGAAATAGTTTGATAACCATAAAATGAACAACATAAAAAAATAAAAAATAAAAACAAAAAACAAATGCTTTACAAATTATAAAGCAACAGAGTTGTTAGAGAAAATATGACCACACAACAAGAAAATCAAAACAAAATGATCACGTATATTTGTGTTTGTATCGGTAGGGCAGTATATACTACATTCTAATAATATACATTGTATGGAACTCATCGAAAGGAATCTTGAAATACTAATATTTTACTTTGTATATGCCATATACAAACTTGACCAATAAATTTTATCAATCAGTTAATGAATTTAACATTTCATTCAACTCCAAAGCGGACTAACAATTTAACATCTCTAAAAAGTCCAACACAACACAAAGTAACAAAAGCATGGGCACCTTTCTCTAACAATGAGATGAGTCACCCTTGTGAAAATGCATGCTACAGATTTTGATTGGCTATGCCAGGCCACAAGCTAATCAAATTAGTTTTGCCAGCAAAGTGATGATTACATTGCAAATAGAAACCCAAGCTCCGAAAAATAAGCACCATGTAGTTCTGAAAACAGCAAATTTTAGTAGTCCTTCCCTTAACTCAAACACTGAAGTTACCAAGATTACTCATCAAACAAGTGAATCAATATATTTCAAACAATTAACCATCAATTTAAGTCAACAAACAAGTTAAAAACATTTGAAAGTTTAAAAACAAATACCTTGTCTGTCTCAGCCAGTGTTAGCACAGTAAGTTGCTTTAGCTTGAGGGTTTGATCAGGAACCAACTGCGGAAGACGACCAGCATTACCTAAAAAATATTCCGTACCAAATTTCAGGCACAGTATTTCAAGTACCCAATCCATGAAACCACTTTTGAGAGAGAAGAATCTATTAATAAATCAAACTGCTTCTGTTTCTGCTTTTAAGTCGATAGTTTTAACTTTCTAAATGCCTATTCATATACATTATAAAAAAGTGACAAAACCTTTCTTTCCATGGACCTCAGGTTGCATGAACAACCCTTTTTTGCTTCAACATTGACCACCTTTGGAAACAATAATGGGACAAAGACACGCTTAAGTAGATGGAGTTAATTTGAAAACTCTTGAAATTGAAATTGAGATTGATTTTTCCATAGGTTTGTTTTATTTTATTTTTTTCTTTCTTTCTTCCTTCCTTGCATATGCTTGTGTACACCAACAAAAAAAGAAAAAAGAAATGCTAGATAGGGTAAACAAGGGTAATGTAGAGCAATAATGCTGATCCTAGATTTTTTCGACCATATCAGGTGTTTCTTTGAAAGTGTATAATAATAATAATAATAATAATAATAATAATAATAATAATAATAATAATAACAACAACAACAACAACAAACCCATTTCAGAACTCTGGTTTAGGTCCTAAGTTAATTCCTCTGCAATGAAAAAATCACCGCTGAGATTACATTCTTAACTCTGGTTTGGGAGACAATCATCATATGGACAAACCCATTTCAAAAATGCGCAGTAAATGCACCTGAATGAAGCATATAAACCAAGACAATGATGTATTAAAATGGGTTCGGCTAAGAGCGAGATTGAGAGAATAAATCAACTGAATCAAGCATATAAACCAGCTGGATCGAGTATAAATCAAGCATATAAAATCCTAAAGCCACAATCAGAAAAGGGGGAAACAAATGGAGAGACAGACAGATAAACAGACAGAGAGACTGTGAGCAAGAGAGAGATAGACAGACAGACACACCAAGATCGAGAGAACGAGCCAGGGAGAGAGGGAACCTGAGATCTGCGGTTGTGCCAGTGGTGCTTTGCGGTGGTGGCGATGGTCGTGGCCGTAGCCATGGCAATGTCTTCCGTATGATGGGCTGCGGTGAGGTGTTTGTCTCTTCGGTTTGGTGTCTGATTCTGAGGTTTGAATGTTGTTATGTGTAACAGAGAAAGGGGCAGGCAGCATTAAAAAAGTCTGTGCGCGCTCTAAAAATTTTGAAGATTTATTGACTAAAAGAAATTTTCGCTTGGTAATTGGCTTGAATTTAATCTGTAAGGATTTTTCAATCCTTGCTGGCACGCTCGCATTTATGATATTTTCCTTCGTAGGAAAAATAAGCCAACAATTTGATATCGCTGAAAGTAAGTAATTAGATTCGTTTTTATCATCCGTGTATTAATGGATAGAAGAAAGCATATACTATCTATATTGATCAATTTCGTAGGTTTGTCTACACTAATGTAGTAATTACTGAAACTATTAACATAGATGAATTGTCATAATATCTTAGTGTGTTTTTTTGTAGATGTATGTATTAACAAATTTTATGAATATTTTTATGGATGTTTGTACACTTAATATTTTTATGGATGCCATGTTTTAAGAAAAGTGAATTTGTAAACGAGAGATAACCAATGACTGGACAAATCTAATTTGTTCGGCAACTTGACATCAAAATAATCAAAATTGTTTGACAATGTATAACCAAACAGGGCCATCATAAACTTGACAAAAATTGATGTTTTAAGGAAAGTGAGTATGTAAACGTGCACCAACAGATAGCTAAACAAATATAATTTATTCAGCAATATAACACCAAAGTAATTCAAAATGTGTAGGGTTTTGAAAATGGTTTAATTCATGTAATGGGAATTTCAATTATTTTTTAATGGTGTTATGAGAAAATAAGTATAAAGAGATAAAATTGTAGTGTAAGTAAAATTTTCCTTCATGATAATTACACATCAATTTTTGGGGGGTAATGTAACGCCCCAAAATTTAATTACTCGAAATCATTACCAAAACCCTTAATTTAGGTCCATTTTTTTTCCAACTTAATACATATACAAATATCTATTACACTTGAGTAATAGAAATACAATGATACATATTCTCTATCTCTCAATGAATATTACAATGACAACAATATATGCCAATCTCCTACTGTACTACAAATAAATAAATACAAATACAAAAATCCATTTCCTTTACATTTACCATGAATTATACACAGGGACTCAAAACTCCATAAATCTTCAATCATATAATCCAAACTTTCTTTCTGTAAAAAAAATAAAATGACGACGGGGTGAGCATTAATGCCCAGTAGGAATCTCATAGTTCTCAATCAATAACTAACACACAGATAGAAATGATCATGCATGCAGGGTGATACCATATAGTAGGGTGACATCTTCAAATTTCAAAATATCATAAGTAAAGTACATTTTTCTCAAAATTATTTAAACACTTTTAAGAAAAACCTCCAGCCATTAAAAATCATCCCTTAACTTTAGAAAACCATAGATCCTTGTGAAACAAACATGTTTAAGAAACAACATCATTTAAAAATTATTAATCAATTCCCAAAATATTTCCCATTTCATTTCCACTTTTCCCTTATACTATTTCCAATCACTATAACTCCATAATGTCATGATCCAATTTCCTTTATGTTCAAAAAGACAATCCTCATACACTCAACTCCAACTTGCCCAACGATTACCTCACATTAACGTTTGCATCACCAAATAGAATACAAGCATAACACAAGAATAACAATCCATTTTTAATTCAATTTCTCTATTATTTACAAAACAAAACTCATAATCTTTCATTATAATCACAAGCAATCCATTGAGTGTATCAACACCAATCCTTAATCCAATTACCATTTCATTTTCCATTCTTTCAACTAATTTCATACCAAATACCGAATCCAATTACAAGTCATCTCCATGAGTTACATGCTTTACCGATCACAAGCCGGAAGGAATGCGGAACCTCACGCTTTATCGGTCACAAGCCGGAAGGAACGCGGAACCTCACGCTTTATTGGTCACAAACCAGAAGGAACGCGGAACCTCAACATACCACACGCTTTACTGGGCGCTACTCCGGAAGGGAGGCGGAACCTATCTCAAGCGCCATGCTTTGCCGGCTCAAAATACGGCCGGAAACGGACTCCAAGATAACATCACAATCCATCATTACAATTAGTGGACAATGCCAACACATCTTCCATTATTTCCGTAACACATTAATTCAATATATGTCACGACCCCAAACCGCCCCTAGTAGGATGGTGCCGTGATGGCCAGTAATCCGAGATTACCGAAGGCCAACTTCCAAAAATTCACACGCGACAGAATATAAATATCTGGGGCTCACAAGTACGGAAGCAATACATACAAATCGGATTAGTCCATAAGAGCTGTGCGTAAGTCAAATGAAATGGCAACATCTTCACATAGGTTACAACTTAATTACAAATGAAGCAAAGTACAAATTACATCTTGATCAAAAAGCTTCTCAAGCTGACGTGTGCAAAATACAAGTATTACAAATCGAGAAGCATAATTTTCAAGACTGCCGACGTAAATACAAGTCAAGCCGACATAATCAAAAATCCAAAACAAGCTCGCGACTCACATCTAGGTGTCATCGCTTTCTTGCTCATCACCTACATACATATAGAGAGGGTGAGCTTGGATACTCAGTGAATGATATAAATAATAAAGGGTTTGCATGAATAATAGCCGAAGTCTTTTCAAAACAATATATGTCGAAACTTTATATGACAAGGGGTGGACCTCGTCCATCTAACAAACCTTCAAAGCTTCAAGGGATGCTTACTAGCATCAACATATTACAATTCATGACATTCCGGCAAACAAACCCATGCGGTAAACCGTCAGTGGCAAAACAAAACAAAGCAAGGGAGATATCTCGAACAAGGGTGCTACAAAAGTTTAGAGTCCTCTAGCACAAAGGACCTATGTTACAAAGGCCCGTAGCCCCCTAACACGAGAGTACTGCGAAAGTTTAGAGTCCTCCAGCACAAGGGACTTGCAAAACAAAATGTGCAGTTGCATCATAGTCCCCTGGCACTAAGGACTTTCAAAGCAAGATGTGTAGTTGCATTATAGTCCCCTGGCACTAAGGACTTTCCGAGAAGGTCATCAAACAAGATAATGCTTGATATACAAAATAGGGACAATTATTCATGCTTAACAAATACTTTCAAAAGAAAGCAAAGCAAAGTCATTATCAAAACATATAACATAGTTTTATTAAAAATACCACTCACTTAGTTCTTCAAACGTCGGAGTCAAGGCAAGTCCCAGTCCTACAAACGCATGGCAAAGTCTATTGAATGCACTTCTCAAAACAAGTCTGGCATGCATGCAAATGACCTCGGCATTTCTTCAAAAACTAAGTCAAATCAAATCAAAACACAGTTTCTTATCTCGAGAAAACATGTTGGGTAACTACCAGGTCTAGGCCGAGGTCCCACACCTCCTTGCCGAGGTGTGGCCTCGATGGCCACATTCAAGGAAATGAAGTCGGGAAAATCTGGATTTTTCTCTCTTGAAGAACATGACGAACATGAAGAACATGAACATGAGGAAGATGAATGCGAAGATTAAAACTTGCTATTACAAAATCTGAGATTTCATGCTAAGAATCCGAAATCATGGACCTGGGTACCCAGACTCGAAGATCTTATGAAAACAAATACAAAACATGAACCTTAGTGCAAACTTTTGGATCAAACGAGGCTTCTCCTCAAGAACACATGAAAACCATTTTCTCTTTCTAATACCAACTTTAAATCAATGCATGATGTGCAGAACAGGCTTGATCGTGCAATGCAGCTAGATGATCAATAAGAACAACAAGAGTAGGTTAAGATTCTAACCTCAAAACTCGAATCTAATGGTTCAAGCTCCAACGATCAAGCTTGGACGTTCACTCTCTTACTCAACGGCTTCCCTTCCTTCTTCCTAGAGTTTCTCTCTCTAAAAAGCAAGATTTGATACAAAATGATATGTTTCTCTCGACAGTCACTAACTTAATCCCTCTGCTAGGACACATGGCATCGGCTGGTTGGCTCTACTCGAAAAGGTGATTGACTAATAAGACAAGACCCTGACAAAGTGTATTCAACAAGCTAGACGGCAAGAGCACTCCGGCAAGTGATAATCTCGGCTAAGGCAAAGCTTCGGCAAGCAGGGTAACAATGACATCGGCTTTGAAGGACAACACTTGACTAAGTTGTGCCATACCTTGGCCTAGATGTGCCACACCTCGGTCTAGGTCATACCATTTCAGGAACAAAATCACTAAGTGCAAGGATCAAGGATCTAGAACGCCTAGATAATAACATCTCGGCCTAGATGAAGCACATCTCGGCCTAGGCGACGCGCACCTCGGCCTAGATGGTGACATCTCGGCCAATATGCCAAGGTGGAGATGGAGGTCAACCGAAGGGATTCCAAGACAGTTCTAAGTGGAAAAGGTTTCGAACGTGTCTAGGCTTAAGATGACCTCGGCAACACACCAGGCAAGAACAAAGCATGCAAGTAACATTCGAGCAAAACAAGACAAGATTTGCAAATGCACATATCAAAACAAGATCATACATAAATGTATGCAAGTATGACTAAGTTGAAATGAGGGTTGTTATTGTAACAACCCACATTTTATGGCCTAGTCATGGTTGCATGCATTTATATGTTTTGCCATGTTAAGTTGCTGTAACAATCCATATTCATGTTGTAGTCATGTTCATGTTCATTTACATAACTTTTCTTGATAAGTTTGCATTCTTGAATCTTGACTTGTTTTGCCTAAGTAAGGTCCATGCCTTGTTTTGTGTTTATGAGATTTGCCTGAGTGTTATGTTCATGCTTTGTCCCTTCCTTGATGCCAAGCCTAGGTTATGTTAAGCCTAAGTCATGCCAAGCCTAGGTCATGTTACGCCTAGATCATTCCAAGCCGAGGTCATCTTCAGCCTAAAAGTATCTTGGAACCCCTTTGTTTGACCTCCACCTTCGCCCTGGCATATTGGCCGAGATATCATTATCTAGGCCGAGGTGTGAATCACCAAGGCCGAGATGTGTATCATCTAGGCCGAAATGTTACCTTTGCACCTGAGTGATCTTGTCTTGGAGTGGTATAACCCCTAGACCGAGGTGTGGCACATCTAGGCAAGGTGTGGCACAGCTTAGTCAAGTGTTGTCCTTCCTAGCCGAGGTCATTGTCACCTTAGTTTGCCGAAGTCTTGTTTGTTAGCCGAGTCCATCACTTGCCGGAGTGCCGAACCGAGTAGACTTGTTAAGATACACTTTGGTCAGAGTCTTGTCTTGTCACCTTATCACCTTTTTTGAAGAAAGCAATCAGCCGCTGCCACGTGTCCGAGCTGAGAGTTAAGTCAACCGGCAGAGAGAGAAACCCATCATTTGTTTATATCCTTATTTTTGAAGAAGAGAGAGAAGCTCTAGAAGAGGGAAGGAGTTCTCTGAGAGGAGGTAGACTTCCAAGTTTGAACTCTAGAGATCGAACGTTAGATCCGTGTTCTAAGGTTAGATTCTTGATCTACCCATGTTGTTCTTTATGTTTATGTTATTGCATTGCATGATTGAATATGATTTGTAAGCCATGCATTGTTTTGAAGTCCGGTTTTAGAAAGAGAAAATGGCATTCATGTGTTCTTCAAAAAAAGTCATGTTTTGATCCGAAGGCTCATGCCTAGATTCACGTTTTTGTGTTTGTTTTCATATGATTTTTAAGCATGGGTACCCAGGTCCATGTTTTCGAACTATAGCATGAAATCCCAGATTTTGTAACAAAGGAGTTTATGATTTTAGCATTCATCTTCTTTATGATCTTCATGTTCATATTCTTCTTGTTCTTCACGGGTAGAAACCCAGATCTCCAGACTTCACTTCCCGAGGTGTAGTCGCCGAGATCACTCTTACCTAGACTCACACTAGGCAAGCATCGTATCTCACCTTGGCCTACCTTGCATGATCATTACACCTTTAGTTTGTCTTGTGCGCACTCCGGCATGCAGCGCACGCCGAGAAGCCTAGGTAACCATACTCGGCCAGGAGGTGTGAGACCTCGGCAAAGACCTGGTTGGTACCAACATGTCTTCCTGACATGTAAAACAGTGTTTTGACTTCCAGCATGTTTTCCGAGGTCATTTGCATGTATGTGAGACTTTTTTTTGAGAAGTATGTTCAGTGTATTTGCCATGTGTTTGTAGGACTTGGACCTTTGCCTTGACCCCGACGTCCAAGAACTAATGTGAGTGTATTTTAATAAAGTTATGTTCTTAAGGTTTTGAATAAAGCTTTGCTTGTTTGATAAAAGTATTTGTTAAGCATGAATGATATCCCTATTTTGTGTATCAAGTATAGATTTTGTTTTGAATGGCAATGTATCAAGTAAGCTTTGTTTTGATGACCTTCTCGGAAAGTCCTTGTGCTGGAGGACTCTAAACTTGCGCAACACCAAGTGTTAAAGGGTACGGGCTCTTGTAAAATAGGTCCCTTGGCTGGAGGACTCTAAAACTTGCGCAGCACCAAGTGTTAAAGGGCTACGGGCTCTTGTAACTAGGTCCCTTGTGCTGGAGGACTCTAAACTTGCGCAGCACCCAAGTGTTAAAGGGCTAACGGGCTCTTGCTTGGTCTTGTTTTGCCACTGGCGGTTTACCGCGTGGATCTTGTAAGTAGGTAAGTAAGTTTTGAAGGACCAAGGTTATGCCGAGGTTATGTTATAAGATTTGACGCATGTTAAGTACGTAAGTTTTGTAAGATCAGTTTGATGAACAAGATTTATCTCAATGTTTTGTACAAGCTATGACAAGTATGTTTTGACAAAGATATATTATGTATTGTTTTGAAAGATCTCGGGAATCATTCATTTAACCCCTTTATTATTATACCATTTACTGAGTATCCCAAGCTCACCCTCCCTATGTATATATGTTGGTAAAAGCAAGAAGTCGGCTACGCCGAGATGTGTGTTTTGTATGCATGTTATGTCGGCTGTAAGGATGTCGGCAATTCGAAGATCATGTCCCATGATTTTTTAGCTCAGTTGTTTTTTGTTATGTCCGGAAATTTTGAAGATTATGTCTCTCGACTTGTATTCCATGTATTATGTTTATGTTGGCTTGAGAAGCCTATTGTTAAGATGTAATATATATTTTTTGTCTTCATTTTATTTGTATTCAAGTTTTAAAGCTATGTAAAGATGTATGCCATTCCATTTGACTTATGCACTGCTCTTATGGACGCACTTGTATTTTAGATTATTGCTTCCCGCACTTGTGAGTCCATATATTTATACTCTGATTGTGTGTGAATTTTGAAAGTTGGCCTTGCGATAATCTCGGATTACTAGCCATCCGGCACCAAACTATAGGGCGGTTTGGGGTCGTGACAGTTACAATATACCTCACCATATATTAAAATTTCATTCACATAACAAGTCAAATATGTCCACGACCTTTTTCATTATCCATTAAATCATTCATTGTTTTGTCACACAAACATATAAACACACATTCGTAGAGGCAAAGACTCATCTTTAAAGTTTCACAATTCTTGGGTTCAAACTATTTTCTCTACTTGTCCATGTTATCATCAGGTCTTCAAAATTCTTTTTTTTTTTTTTTTAACACCTTGATTATCAATTACTACCCACGGTTATAAATAAAATCTCCACATTTAATTTTCTTTGATACAATCCCTTCATATAACATCGTCATATTTCACAATCTCCCATTTATCATTATTCACACTCATCTTAACCAACATAGACTTTATTTCATAAATTTAAATATTGATTGAAGTATCCTCATTTTCGCAAATAAAACTTCATAACTAAGAGTTAAATATAAAGTTGGGCTTTTAGTTTTGAGGTATAAAATCACTTTCTAATTACACAATAAAATTCTTAAATCTTCACCTCATCATCTTATCAAAATTCCGTAATCATCTTTCAATTTCCCCCCCCCCCCCGCGGTACAAACAACACTACGCAACACAACTCATCTCAAACTCAACATGCAACACAACCAACTCAAACTCAACACACCCAACACAACTAAACCAACACAATCAATATGAATTTAAACACAATTCATCATAATCCAACAAATTTGGTTCAACATCATTCACACTATTCAATATAAGCCAACCCAAACCTAATTCAACAACACTATTTACAATTCAACATATTTCAAGGATAAATTCTTGAATCCCCTTTCAACATTCCATAACTAAGTTTATGTCATCTATATCATTAATAAGTCATTTCCCAATCTCCTTTCACATTATAGCATGATTTACAATGTTCATAATAAGAGTTCATCGCTAATTTTTAACATAATTTTGAAACACTCCAAAATCCATTAAACTTGTACATATATAATTCAATCTACAATTTCCTGAATCTACTTTCAATTTTAGCAAAATCGTTAATTATCATAATGAATCACTTAGGATTTTCAAGGAAAATAAGATTTTCAACAAAAATTAAAATTTCTTAAACCACTACTGTGGGGTATATTTTCTAAGTACCAACGACGTGGCAAGGTGACGCCGACGTGTCAGCCGAGGTGCACGTGTCCTGGCGTGATGCGAGGTGATCTCGGCAAGGCCGAGTTATCTCCGAAGATATCGAAAACCGAGATAAGCGGATAAGGGACAAGGTCTAGAATGAAGAGGGAACTCACTTGGATATGGACAAGAGTCCTAGGTTGGGAGAAGACTTCAGTTTGGGTAAAGATAAGACTCTTAGAGAGTTTATCCTAATCTCACTGGGAGTCCCAGGTTAGTAGCAATCCTAAGTCCCATTAGGGTGAGGCTCCTATTAGACTAGGATTGTATTGGCTATAAAGAGAGGGCACCCCATGGGTCTAAGGTATGCTTTGATACTCAAGCTTGTGAGTTTAGTACTTGATTATCTTTGAGAGATATA
>NW_021024644.1:2489606-2504746 GCF_004153795.1 Camellia sinensis | reverse complement strand
TTTAACAATTTTGGTTTAGGCTTATTATTCAATGGGAAATTAATCAGACAAATTTGTGGTTATTAGTAATGGGGGTAGGGGTTAAGATTATAACCATGGATATTAATCCAATTAGATAGTGAATACCACACTATTTAATAGGATTGATCTATATCATATAATTTGATGAAATCAAACATGACCTTAGAGTATCTATTTCATGCCTATTCTATCGCCTACATTTTGTCAACCTTTATGCTCTATATATTTCAAACCAAAAAGTATAAAAATCCCTTGTTTTAAAATTGAAGTTGGACGATTCACATGAATATGAAAATATATATAAAGGTACTTTTTATATGCAATGATGCTGAATGTCAACATTGATTTCTTGGGAGATTTTTTTACCTGTACCTAAAAAATCATGTATTCTTGAGGAATTCTACTTGTAATCTAAAAAATCTTAATACGTCCAAAATCTCGATATACTCTTTTAAATTATTTAAGGTTTTATTTACTTCACATACTCTTATGATTTTTTCTCAAATCTACACCTCAAGATATACCAAATAATAAAAATCAAAAATCTCAATTTAACACGAAATGGTTTCTTCAAAACTCTGAAATAGATTTTTCCAATGTGTTGTTCCTTTTGTTTAATATAGGGGACACGACACTAGTTGAAAGGAAGACGCGAACCACGTCTCTCTTCATCTCTTTAGATATCTAAATTAAATTAACATCACGAAACACAATTTCGTGACAAGATCTTCTCTCGCCAATATCTCAAATTAACTCGAATAAATTATCAATTTAAATGTTTGTGAATATAAACCAAACAAAACAAAAAACAAAAACCTTGATTGGGTCTGTATCAATATACTTACTGGACTAATCTTGTCACTCTCGTTACTCTCAGTGTAGTGCATTTTAGAGATCTGGTTCAATACATAGTTTGATTTTATTTCTGATATGTTCTGACCCCAGCACCACACAAATCCAAGTTAGAAGATATAGATGGAGAAAAAAAAATTTAATGTGTGGTCACAAATCAATTGGGTTATGGGGGCAAAATGGTGGGGTGCTCCAGTTATTTTCCCTAGTAGACGAAACGTGACTCCCGAATTTTGGTTTTTTATTGTAATTGAACTTGTGAAAATGATGCAAGGAGTGCTTGAATATCGAATATGTATTAAGTAGTTTTGGTTAATACTCTTGATATGAAACAATATACTAATATATATTATATTTAGATTTAATGTGATGATTCTTATTTAATAATTTCATTAGATAAATAATAATTAAAATTTTAAAATTTAATAAAAATAATGAACTACTCTATTTAAGTGGTTGTCAAGAGGAGCTATTTGAGCCCATTAAATTTATTAGGCCCATAAGGGTCCAGGTTGGTGGCGTCCGAATTTTATCTCACAGTCCAAGATTGCTGGGCCCAAATTTATATCGCCAATCAAACACAGGCTGAATCGCTCTGAGCCTTTTGAAAGGTATCGGATCGCACGAACTTTAGCAGACTTACTCGGGGCCTGATCGAAGCGTATTGAGCAAAGGCCTTTAGAGTCTGAAGCACTCGGACATGCGAAAGGGTTCGGATCCAGAACTTAGAGATCCGAAGCACTTGGCTTCGAACGGATTTAGATGCAATCAGAAGTCGCCTCCCGTAATGAGTCCCACGAACACTTGCGGGCTTCACGTACACAACACGGCCGGACTTCCGATCTCTACGCTCATCCGCCTGACCTGTTCCCAATGCGAGTCGCGCCGAACGTTTCCTTAATTCGTGTAAGCTTGATATCTATAGCACGATCCCACGGAAACCCACTCGAATATATACATCCCTGAGCGACGTGAGTGAGTAAGAGTTCCACATATTTTGTTAACCTCTATCGAGACCTCAGATACCCGAGCTGTTGCATGACTCTAGGGGGTCCCTGAGACTCCGGACACTATTTGCGGCAGGGCGTTCTCTCTGGACACTACCCTTAACCCTCTTACGGCTGGCTCCCAGTGATTCACTAGTCTAGTAGTGTACCAGTTCAGTTATCAATACCTCTGGACTTAACCCCCTACACCACTTTGGATGATTGGGGTCGATTAGTTAGGTTGGCTAAGAAGAGAGAGATTCGCCGATAGGTTAATGTCCTCTCGGGGTTTTGTCTATCCTCGAGAGGTCACTCACCTCGGACAAGGTGGTTAGAGAAGAATATTCCCCATGTGCCTTGCACATTGGGCTCCATCCTAACCATCATTAAGGGCTTAATAGGCACCCACTCATGCTTTATAGGGATGGATTTGGAGAAGAAAACTCTTGGAGAAAACAATTTCCCTCTCCATTATCAACCTTGAGAGTGAAAGTGGCGGATCCATGGGAGTACTTCGCCGTTATTCTCTTCCTTCTAGCTACTTACCTTCTTCTTCACCCACATCTTCATCTCCATCATCTCTCTTACTTTTTGTGTTCTTATTTGGAGGGATATTGAAGATCTAGCCTGCCATCTCTTCTAGAGACTTCGAATTTTCCAACGGTGTTCTTAACCTCTCATACAGTTTTGGCGACTCTTGCCGGGGAGGCGGATTGGTTACATGGTCTCAACAAGATCGATCTACACAACTCTGGGAGATGGTGGTCAAGAGAAGACAACAAGCACTCCAATTGGTGTGCGAAAGGACTCAAGGTTCAAGACTCCTTCATCCTTTGAATCCATGTCAAGGCACTCCAACACCCAGAGAGTTCTCACGACCATCTCAAAATCTTCACCACCCACTAGGTTGGTGATGGGTTCGCAGCGCTACCTCACCCTGAGTGCGCCAAATGCGAGCTCACAACAAACATAGGATAATTGAGCCCACGGATTAATAATCCTAATCCCATGCTCTAATCCATCCAATCAAGCATGCCACAAGACTACTAAATAGTCACCCTGCTACCCCTTTAACCACACTAACAAGGAACTCACAAGTGGAACCAAGGTTGACTCTAATATCAATTCGACAAAGAAATATTTTAAAAAACAGATAAAAGTTGACTTTTTATTTTTTTAAATTTTTTTTAAAAAAATGTGTAAAAAAGTAAACGGTTATATGACTCACAAAAAGTCAAAAAAGTTGCTTTTAACAAGTTGCCAAGTAGAAAAAAATTGCATTTGTTTGGTTTTAATATTTAGAAATTATTTTTAAGCATGTGTTTTATTTATTTTTATTGATTTTCTTATATTTTAGTTAATTTTTTTTTAAAAAAACTTTTTAGATACTTCAAGATTGGATGCATCTAAAAAGTAAAAGAATTTAACAAAACTATGAAAAAAGTCACTAAAAATGAAGGAAAACTTGAACAAAAATGCACACAGATTTTTGTTCGAATTTTTATTTATTTTTAGTGAATTTTTAAATACATCTTGATTAGATACATATAAAAAATTATCAAAAAAATGACTAAAATATGAAACATTTTTATTAAAAATAAGTGAAAACTCATCTAAAAATAGTTTTTGAAAAATTAAACCAAAATGGGCACTATTGGTGGTGAACAACCTTTCATCTATTCAATTCTCATAATTTTGTAAGCTTATCTAGTTTTGATTTACTCAAAGAAAACATTTTTTTGGGATAAATTACACTTTACCCTCTTTATATTTGGTTATTTTTTTGACTTTGGCACTTAAATTTTAAATTTTATTTTTAATTTTTTCATTTTAACCTTTCAGGTTTCAAATTTTTTTTAATTTACTCCTAAAGTTAATCTATATTCAAAATTAGATAGAAAAATGTCACAATAACTGTATGCCATATAATTGTCAATGCGTTATTTTTTATCTAATTTTTAAGGGGTATTTTTTTTAAGGTCCCTGATATTATGATTTTATAGTATAAAGGGCATCAAATATTTTTATGATGTCTAAGGTCCCTCAATAGGATCCAGAGAAATTTCAGTCTCAGAGAAATTCTCTCCAGAGAAAATTGAAATTTCTCTGAGTACCAAATAAATCCAGAGAAAATTGTGGAGAGGAAATTTGTATGGCTATCCAGGAAATTTCTTTGACTTCGCAAATTTCTCTGGCTCTATTAACTACAATTAAACCCATGTCTAACAAACCTACAAACCCACAAAATTCTCTGGTCCAAAACCAGAGAAATTCTCTTCAAACCAGACAAACCAGAGAAATTCTCTGGATTGAAACCAAAGAAATTCTCTCTATTTACAGTAAAGTTGTATTTTTATGAACAGAAATTGGTGATTGTACATTGATCTAGGAAATTTCTCTGACTTCACAAATTTCTCTAGCTCTATTACAAAGAATTTCTCTAACTTACTGAGGGAATTTCAAGTCGCACAAACCCATTGTAATGCTGCAGTTTCAAAGATGGAACTTATTGAGGGACAGACTGCAGCAGGATTGGGCAACTTTTGAGTTTCGGAATACCCTCTTGGGCCATGGTGTGATTCACTGAATTCAATTCAGTGAAATTCTTGAATATTTTCTGCATCACCCAAAAAAAAAAAAAAAAACAACAACAACAACCTAAAACAATCCAGAGAAATTCTGTTTAATTCTGTTTTTGGTCTTTCAAATTTCTCTGGACACTTCAATCTAGAGAAATTCTTCAACCACCTCGATCTCCGTCCCCAACACCTTATCTGCTCCCAAGTAATCCCTCACGAACGACTCAACCATCACCGTCAGATTCGCCGTAACCACCACTTTCCTCTCACACTTTTCGAACACATCGTAGCTTTCGGCCCTCATGTCCACCGCGAAGAACCTCGGTAGCACCGCGCGAGAGACGTGCTCGATGTTGCGGATCTTGAGTCCGGCGTAGGAGATGAAGATGAGCGCCTGGATCGCGAGGGCTTCGGAGACGAAGATGTATGCAATTGCGATGAGAGGGAATGAGAGGAGGAAAACGAGGCCTCGTAGGAGACTACCGGCTTCTACGGTGACGAGCATGAAGTAAGGGAAGAGGACTGCGATGAGAGTGTTCCGTTGAGTCCGGTCAGAATCGTAGTCCGAGTGAGTTGGAGCTCGCGAGGTGAAGAGTTTTGGAGCGGTGGTTGTGGGTAAGAAGTAGCGGTGGGTTGGGGTGGTGATGGGTCGGATTTCGGCGGTGGGGTGGTGTGGGTGAGGGGGTGAGATGGGTGAGTTGGGAAGTGGAAAGTATCCACTGGGTAAAGCTTTGGGAAGTGTTGGAAGATGAGGAGGACTCAGAGTCGGGTGGTGGGGTGCGGGTGGGTCAATAATGAAGATAGTAGTATAAGGACGAAAATTCTTCTCTGAATGTTTTAGAGATCTTAGACATTGAAAATAATTTTGTGGATCTCTCCAATCTACGAAAAGTGAGACGAGGGACCCTAAACCACATTTCTCAAATTTTTAATAGAAGTTAATTTTAAAGAATAAATTTAAAAAAACTTGAAATATGAAAATAGAATAGAAAAAGTATTTGAAAAAGTGACTAAATTTAAAAAAATGGCAAAGGGTAATTTATTATGTTTTTCAAATTCTGTATAAAAAAAAATTGCACAAACACTACCTTAGAAAGTAAAAAATTTAATTTAAATTAATTTATCATATATTTCCTATTAGTTCCATTTGGAAAACAGTTAAAAATTAGATTATAGTTCCATTTGGAAAACAGTTAAAAATTAGATTTTAATTTATATTTATCTCTCATATTTATATAATATATAATAATTTAAAAAAAATAAACAAAATTAACTTTAAACTATTTTAAACCATTTTAACTACACAAAAATTGTGTACCCCAAACATTTTCCTTTAAAAAAACACCATCTATGGCTAATTGGAGTTGCCAAAGTCAACATTAATTATCACCACTGAATCTCTTGTAGTCAAATCATTCTACGTTAGGCCTGAGAAGTGATTTCTCAACTCTAAACAAAACAAAAAGCAAGGAACAGAACAGAGAGCTATTGCTTGATCTGGAATTGTAAAATTCATAAAATTAAAGCATGTACAAGTTGATCAGTTGGAAGTTTCCAGCAATCACTTTCCCGTGCTTCAGCGGTTAGTGTTAATCCAATGTAATGGGCTCAAGAAGATCCCATCTGAAATGAGGGATATACCCACACTCCAGATGATTGAGGTGCATTGGTGCCACCCTTCTCTTGCTAATTCTGCCAAGGAAATTAAGGAAGAACAAGAAAGTATTGGAAACAATTGGCTGCAGATGATTGAGTCCAACAATAATGTGCTTTAGTGCATTAACTTGATCAAATCATGATTTTTATTTACATAAATTAATTTTCTGTTTGTTGATATCTTTTTTTTTCCTCCTTTTTTTCCCCGTGTTATTATTAATCTTCTTTTTTTTTTCTTTTTTTTTCTATAAGTACCTAATCTAGAAGATTGATCATTAAGTAGGTAATAGGACTGAAAAACCCTAAGTTATGTGATTTGTGATTTATGAGCTAATAAACATCAATCAAAACCAATTCCCAAATTGACAATAATCTAAATCATCTAGCCTATACGAAAGTGATTTAGATTATCTCTAAGGAATCAACAAATAGGACACAATGGATTTTAACGTGGAAAAGCCACAATTGGAGCACCTCCAATTGTGATAAAAAAAAAATCACGGCTTAAAGCCACAAAACAATCCACTATGAAGATAATGAAATTATACAAGAGTACAAGCAATTATCCAACACTCACTCAAGAATTGACTTCCACTCATTGTGTCCCCTTTTCATCAACATCTTCGTCCTGGGATTGATTAGTCCGGTGTTGAATTCACAACACCCATGTTGTGTCCACGGCAATGAGCCGCTTCAAACACCTTCAAAGCCTTTGAATCCACTGATGAATGCTCTATGAAGGTAGATTCATAACAAGCCCCTTGATATATGCTATTCAATCCATGCGAGGCAACTAGCTCAAAAAATGATCAACGAAAATATCACAAAAGCTCTTCAAATGAATACCCAATAGTTCTTAGGTCTCCAATCGCTGATATGGAAGAGATGAACCCTAAATTATGCACTGAGGTAGCTTAAAACAAACAGAGGCATGAAGACCGCTCGAGCACAGGAAATATCACTCGAGCGGTGTGTCTAAGAGGCGGTTGTAACGAATTGAACAGCTGTCACTTCGCTCGGGCGCAAGAGTGTACACTCGAACGATAAAAGAAGCCTTCTAGTATCTAAGAACAAGGACTGAGATACTGGATGCCTCGTTTTAGCGCTCGAGTGCTCAAACCACTGCTTGAGCGGTCCATGCAAATTGACAGGTTCACAAACACACAGCAATGCTACTCAAATAACGTTTGTTCGCAGAATTGACAAAGCAAGGGACCTAACAACATTTGATATTCATAGTTTACATGAAACTCTAGGGGTGTGTTTGGATCATGGATTTGGATAGGGATTTGGACAAGGAAAGGGAAAAAATGAGTGAAATGTGAATGAAGCATAACTACATTTTACCCACAATTTCCATTTTTAAATTTTTATCTAAATTCATGATCCAAGCACATTCGGGTTTTTTAGGAAAAAGCCTTAGCAAATGAATTAGCCAAAATTTTCTAATTCTATTAAGCCAAAGGCATCGAAATGGATAGATTGTGGACAAATAAATAGGGGGAGAATTACACTGACATTGTGTCAAAGAAAAATATTTACAAAAAGTGAAAAACATTATAGATATTAATAATTAAAATCATACATTTTTTAAATCTTTTGTAAATAATTTTTGCTGATTCCACTGATGTGTTATTCTCCCATAAATAAATGTTAGTAATTTTTAATCTTGTAAATGTCTTTTTTTGTTCTGCCCACTAACAATTTTCTTTACATTGATGATATTTAACAAATTTCCTTTTTCCGAGCCCTCTACACTAGACCAAAGAGTGACAATGAAAATGAAATACAGCAAACAGGTGGTTGTTTACAGTTTTCAAAATTTTTGTAAACATAAAAAGAAAACTGTAAACATAAACGTCACCCAACATGCCTGCATTTTTGTGACTAAGTGCAGTCAAACTTAATTTTCTGAATGATTTACATTTTAACTTGACAAGGTCATGCATCGACTAAATTCATGACTGACATTTGTAAACATAAAAAGAAAACTGTAACACACAAATGTCACCCAACATGCCTTCATTTTTGTGATGAAGTGCATTCAAACTTAACTTTCTGAATGATTTACATTTTAACTCGACAAGGTCATGCATCGGCTAAATTCATGTCTGACATTTTTCACTTCATTAGGGGAGATCTTTTATGAAGGGTTAGAGTTGAACAGGGAAGACACTAGATATGAATCAGTTACTATTCTGTCATTTTCTTATGCATAAATTTGTACTTTTGCTTGTTCCGACTGTTGTGCACAATGTCTACTTTTAAATTTCTTGTTATTGTTGTTGTTGTTACAATTGTTCTTCTTCTTCTGAACAGGACAGGCAACATGTGATGACATTTATCCTCAGATATTTCTTAACAGGTCATCAACTTTATTTCTTTATTTATTTATTTGAGTGTCTAGTATGGTATGAATGTAACTATTTATGGTAGGTTTTTTTTTTTTTCCCCCAACCCCCAGCAATCTGATTTTATTTCTGTAGAGCAAGGTTCAATACACTCCTTGGGAGCCATAGTCTTTAGGAATGTATATATTCTTCACTGCACTAAAGTCACTCAATCGTCATAGCTTTTCTTTATTGAATTCGATCAACGATTAAACCTACTGAGAGCGGTAATGGAAGAGATGTTATCTGAACTCTTATCAATTTTAGAGATTGTTTTTAATTATTGTTTGACTCTTTCTTCTCAAGTCTCATGGAACAAGTTTTCATCATGAGCACTGAAAGATTGAGGAAAGTGATATATTTGTAAGGACTCAAACAAGTGGTATAGCTTTCAAGCAGAGTTCCAGCTCAACATCATAGTAATGTTTAGGGCATGCTTTAAATCAAAGATCATAGTGAAGTTGCAGCAGAAGGAAATCATTTAATTTCTGCAAATATGTCCGAGGTTAAGTTAAACTTGTTTAACCAACTGGACTAGCTCAGTTGGCCACTCTTGTATACTCTCAACTGAGAGATTAGGGTGTCAATCTTTGTCAAAGGCAAAAAGTAATTATTTCATCCTAATTAAAGAGCCTTTCTTTAGTTGTTTGTTTTTTTCCCCATTACGGGGCGGTTGGTTGTTGGTGTTAGGCTTGCTGGTAGTATTGTTGGACTTTTTTAAATAGTTGATTGTCTAGTTTGACGTAATTGTCTTCATATTTGTATTTCTAACATTCCCAGCACCTTGGACTGTTGGGTTAGGCAGCTTAGATTAGAATGGTAACAACTATTACACTTTCCATAGCTGTAAAGAAAATTCTTCTTGATGAATATTGAGCTGGTAATGGGCAATGGCAATTGGCGATGAGAGACGGATTGGATAGGGAAACACCAGCCAGAGAAAAGTAGGCTCGGACTGTTTCAATGTAGGTTCCTTAAAAAATTCTTAACCTACTGTAGCTGCACAATTGATTTTTACCATGAAGAGTTGTCAATGACTTTGCAATTGTTTCCATAGCAAGGCATTTCACAACACAAGCAAACGCAAAACTTGAGAAACACAATAGTTGAGTTGCCAAAACTACTGTGTGAGTTCATATGGACAAACAGACAAACAAACTATCACCGAGTTATAACCACTTACTTGAGTTGATAGTTTCACCTATTCAGAGATTGATGATCTGGTTATTATGGATTGTGTAGGCTCTATTTGGATCGAGAATTTCAGGAGTCATTTGTGAAAGAAGAAAAATAATAAATAAAAATAAAAATAAATAGGGAAGCAAAACGTGTATGAAATAGAAGTATATTTTTGTTTTCACCTTTTTATTTTTTCACTTTTTCCTTTATTTTTCTTTTCTCTCCAAAAATCCCTACTCAAATTGTTGATCCGAACACAAACGTATTGAACTCATATAGCAAATTGGGTGGAAAAACTTGGATGATAATGATGTAGCACAAGGGTTCAAGACAATTTAATGGATCTAATTGATGAAGTGAAGTATTGTTGCTTGAGAAAAGCTTAATGTTGGAACAGGGTGACACTTGCATGAATGAAATTATTCATAAAAATATATGATTTCTACACAATTCCATTTCCCTCATTTAGAGAAAAAAAATCCTATTATTTTTTTTTTTTTTACTAGATTAGCTTTAAATTAGTAGACAAAAAGTACATTACCTTCAATTAAATAAATTTAAAAAAAAAAACTATATTAGTCTTAAAATCTTATTTTATATACTTTTTACATAAGCAATTTTACAAAGTCATAGCACCTCTTAGTGGAAATAACATTAAAGTGTATAACTAATCCTTAAATTGATTATCCGTACCAATTTTGTATTGTGCAGGTTTGACACTAACTTGACCAGTTTAATATTCATATTTTTGGGTCGTGTAATCTTATTTTATATACTTCTTTTTTTTTAAAAGAAATTTATCACAAGACACAAAAATGACAGCTTACACCTATATTTATTAATGCAAATTCTAGTACCTTTTTGTCTAATAGTAAAAAATATATAAAAAGAATTATTCATGTGTAACATTACTATTATCTTTAGTGACTTTTATGCTACGAAGGGAACTAAACATACGTGGTATGATGTCTTTTTTCTCACCTGAAGCAATCAGTGTTTATTTATGTGGTGTAAGGGGCAGACGATATCTCAACTCTATAAATTTAGAGATTGTTTTTAGTGTTGCTGCCAACTGAACTCTTTCATCTTAAGTTTACCATGAGCAATGAAAGAGAGGGGGATTGACACATTTCTTAGGAAGCTAGTTCGAGTGCCATTGAATTTCTTTCAAGTATTGATCTTGAGAAATCCCATGATAGGCTAAACAGGAACTTCATTAAAAAAAACCTTTTGGACCTTGATTTTTCTTAATTGGGTTCATTCTTATCATGAACTGGGTGAGAGGACTGCAATATTCTCCTCTTTGAATTGGCCAAACCACTTCCTGTTTTGAACATAGTAGAGGTTTAAGGCAGGGGGACCCCCTATCCCCATATCTCTCTGTCTTGTGCATGGACAGGTTATTGTGTTTGATTAATGGGAAAGTTTGGGTTTTGGTTTAGGTGCTTTATCTGATTTTCAGTGCTTTGTCTTGGTGCTTTGGAGGATGTTCTGGGGAGCTATCTAAGGTCATTGTCGGTCCATGGTCTGAAACTCTCAAACTCTGCTCTTGTTATGATGTGGTGGTTCATTTTAATTGCTATGTTTCCATTTCCTTGAATGACTTTTGCTCACTGGCTGGACTAAAAATTAGTTTGCATGCCTCCCCTAATGTCCATAACAGTAGAGTTAGAGGACTTAGCACTAAGAGTAACATCCCCCTTAGCAAATACCTTAGGGTTCGCGTCTCACTACAGAGTGAACAAAGCAATTTTAAGCAACATCATTTAGAAAATTCGAAGTAAGCGCACTGGTTGTAAAATTAAGATCATGTCCCCAGATGGGAAGACTACAACGATTAAGTTGTCACAACCATTATTCCCAATCATTACATGCAAACTAATGTTTTACCTATAGAATCAATAGAAGTTTTATGTTGGGAGATACTAAGGAAAATAAAAAAGTGCACTTAGTCAAGTGGGATAGGGTTTGTGGATGCAAGAGTAAAGGTGGTATTGGAATCAGAAAAAAAAACAAAACAAAACAAAACAAACAAGAAGAAATTTTTTTTTGGCTTTTCACAATAAGCGTGGTTGGAATGTCCTCAAAAATACCAATAAACCTTGGGTTAGCGTTCTCAAAGCTAAATATCTTAAGAGAGCTAATAATTGTAATTGGCCTAAATGCAAGAAAGCTTCTCACTTTTGGAAGAGCGTAACAAAAACCAAATAGATTTTGGATAATGGTTACAAATGGGTGATAGGCGATGGGAGTTGCATCTCCTTTTGGTGCGATTGGTGGTGTGGCGGTTGCCCTTTAATAGATATTGTCCCTGGTCCCCATTGTAACCTGAATGAAAAATATCTAACTGAAGATGGAGATTGGAACGTGGAGAAATTTCACGTATCTTATCTGGTCATGTTCGGAAATTTAATGATGGTACTGAAGATATAGGAAATTTGACTAGATCTAGAAGGGAAACATTACCCAAAAGCTTAAACGTTTTCATCTGGCTAGCTTCCCAGGATAGAAACCCAACCAATCACGTGAGATGCGCCAGAAAAACATTACTGATAATGCTGAATGCACAGTACCACCACACTGAAGGCACCCTTCATATCCTTAGAAATTTCCCTGAGAGTAGGAATATTTTGGTGCACTTTGTTAATCCTCAAGACTAAGAGAGGGACAGAGACGAAGGGATTGGGCAATGAATGAAAGACAATATTAAAAGCCCTAGCAGCACTTGCTGACTGGTCCACTTTCTTCACTTCCATTATTTGGCATCACTAGAAAGAAAGAGGAATAATACCATTTCTCTAATAACTTGGAAGCGGACCTTTTTTTTGTTGTTGCTGTAAATGGATCATCCACTATGCCAAAAATATGCAAGAAGTCTTTTTCATGAGGAAATTATATTCCTGATGCTTATGTTTCTTCTAAACTAATCAAATGAAATTTTCCTCCTGCAGGTGAGCTAATGATGAATGTGGATGGAAGTGCTAAAGGCAATCCCAAGCAACTGGAATTGGTGATGAACAAGTTGCTTGGAAGTTTAGATTTGTGGAAAACATATTGAAATTTTTGGCACCAGCATTGAAGCAGAGCTCTGGGAAATTATGAGGGATCTCACTATTGTAAGGCACAAGAACCTTCAAAATGTGAACATGGAAACTCACTCTAGGGTAGCTGTGGCTCTAAATTCTAATTATGGAACATGGAAGCAACACCAATCCCTTCATGGGCATCATTAAAGATTTGTAGATTGCTCCTTAATCGACTCAATTGCAAACTGATTCATGTGTTAGGTGCTCTGTTAAATGTTGATCTTGTTGAGGTCATGTACATCAAACCCCAGTTTCTGTTTGTTTGTTTTGGTTGTTTTGTTCAATTTCCCTTGTACCACAAAAAGAGAGTTTTCTTTCAATTGGTGTTTCCAATTGTTTTGTTGTTGTCCATACTAATCTTAGGTTGGGTTGCAATTCTTTTTTTCTTTTTTTTTAATTAACTTTTTTGCTTTTTTTAGGATAAAATTGTTGGTACAAAAACTGCTGAAAAAGATACCTCTCTTTTTTTTATTTATTTATTTTTTTAAATAATGTTGGGGACACTACAAAATGTATCAATAAAAATACAAATAAACGTATCAATTTGAGAAGAAAAAAAAAAGAGTTCTAAAAACTCAACCGTTGAGTTTGAAAACAAATTTTATTTTTTATTTTTTGGAAAAATTAAAATTACTTTGAAAAATTGTACACGTAATTTTCTTAAGTAGTTGAGTGATAACAGATAACCTATCTAATATATTTTAGATTTGGTTGTTTCAAAAGAATTTTGTATAGACAATATTAAATAATGTCCCAATAATATCAAATAGTTTAAAAAGATTTAAGTTTGTAATCTTTCTATCCCTCCTACCAACTATTATTGAGATTAGCATTGGGGAATGTATAATCCAGTTGCAGAAGTTTAGCTTATAAGGATACTTTGCACTTTCTTAATCTCAATTATTGAGAGATTAGACAGTATTAATTCCAAAATGTACATAAAGTGAAGCACAAGAAAATTCTCAGATCTTCATATGCCAACTATGTGGTAGTCTTTATGATCTCCCACAAAAGGCTTCACATAGTTGATATCGTGGCAGACTATCCAAATTCAATTTCTAGGAGCCCACAAGCGTGCACAAGGTACAATACCCTGGGTCTCTAACCCAGGGTCGGCTTTGACATTTTTTAAGCGCAAAACAAGCTCTTAATATGGGCGTTTCATATATTTAAATAATAATAACAGTTTGTGATAAAAAATTACATGCTTTTTGTTTTTTTGTTTTTGTTTTTGGTATTTGACATAAAATTTACTTAAATATATAGCAAAATGTGTAATAAAAAAGGACCAAAACAATCCAAACCCAAGTACCAAATAAAAATTGAACAAATTGGAATAAAATATCATTTCTCGTATTTTTAGTTACAAAATTGCTAATCAAACTTACATAATCCAATTTATCAACTAAATTATTTTCAATGGATAAAATTGCTAATTCATTCAATCTTTCTTGTGACATAGTTTATTAAAAGTAAGATTTAGGCCTCTTTTGGTTTATGGGCTTATATGGGTCACATTACCGGGGCTTTTCCCATATTAAGCCAATTTACTATCTTAATTCCCAAACTAGGCCTAGTTTGGACGGAATTCCCAAACTAGGCTAAAGCGCTATTACAAATCACGCTTTCACTATTTGGAGCCGAAAATGTGATGAATAGTGAAAGCGCTATTACAAACCACGCTTTTAATTAAGAAAACGTGGTTACAAACCACGCTTTTAACATAAGTTTATTTTCTGAAGAAAACGTGGTTTCAAACCACGCTTTCACTGTGCATATGTTTAATTTTTTTTTTTGAAGAAAACGTGATTCCAAACCACGTTTTCACTGTTGAGATGTAAAAGCACGTTTTCAACACTACACTGTGCCTTCATTCTCACATGCGTACACACACTCTCTCTCTCTCACACACACGCATATAATTTTTAATAAAATTGAGACTAATATTATTTTAATATAAATTTTTAATATATAATTTATAATATATATAAATTTTATTTTATAAAACTGAGACTAATATTAAATATATATAATAATTTATAATAGTAAATAATAATCAATTATATAATTTTTGTAAATATAATTCACTTTGCTTGGTTTTCATTTTTTAAAAACAGTTTTCAGAAAATTCTACACTCTTATTTTCTGTGTTTTTTTATTTTTACTGAATTTTTTAAATATTTTATGCAAATTTTTTACTTTTTAGACACACCTAACATAAATACACCTAAAAAGAAAAAAAAATCTTTTAAAAATTCACTAAATACCAAAAATACAAAAAAAAATACAAGAATTTAGTACATTTTTTGTATTTTTATGTTTTTCTTAATTTTTTAAAATATTTTTTCACAATTTTTTTACTTTTTAGACACATCTAAGTAAGGTGCATCT
>NW_021024644.1:2482444-2489581 GCF_004153795.1 Camellia sinensis | reverse complement strand
ACTAAAAAAATTAAAAAAAATGTTTAAAATTTTAAAAATATTCACTTAAAAAAAAAACACGAAAATCAAAAAATTCAGTTTTCAAAAAACTTAATCTAGAAAACTCAAACCAAACACAGTGAATCATTTTTATATAATTTAGAAATAATTTTTTACAAATTAAATTGAAACAACCATACATACGTATGTATATAACCTGTACAAAAGTTAAAATAATAATTATTTTTTAGATGGTAAAAATGTCAAAAAATTAACAAATAATTAAATAAGTTATCAACGTAAAAAATGACTTATCAAAAGATTTTTAGGCTATGTATGGTTGATTTTTTTAGAATTTTTTTTTTAAAATTAAAAAATTAATTTGGTTAAGAAATAAAAAAATAATTATCATTTAAGTGTAAAAAATAATTATCATTTTAACTTTTGGACATGTTATATACATACGTATGTATTGGTGCTTCAATTTAATTTGAAAAAAATATTTCTAAAATTATATAAAAATGATTTTTATTAACAAAAATTATATAATTGATTATTATTTGCTATTATAAATTATTATTATATATATTTAATATTAGTCTCAGTTTTATAAAATAAAATATATATATATTATAAATTAATATATTAAAAATTTATATTAAAATAATATTAGTCTCAATTTTATTAAAAATTATACATGAGAGAGAGAGAGAGTGTGTGTCGCCGCGCGCGCGCATGTGTGAGAATGACGGCACAGTGTTGTGTTGAAACGGTAATTCAAAACCGCTTTACATCTCAACAGTGAAAACGTGATTTGGAATCACGTTTCTTTATAAAAAAAAAATTAAACATATGCACAGTGAAAGCGTGGTTTGAAATCATATTTTCATCAAAAAATA
Source organism: Camellia sinensis (assembly GCF_004153795.1). Classification (NCBI taxonomy): domain Eukaryota; kingdom Viridiplantae; phylum Streptophyta; class Magnoliopsida; order Ericales; family Theaceae; genus Camellia; species Camellia sinensis. The sequence continues at coordinate 2,488,703 of NW_021024644.1, read as the reverse complement.
AACTTATGTTAAAAGCGTGGTTTGTAACCACGCTTTCTTAATTAAAAGCGTGATTTGTAATAGCGCTTTCACTATTCATCACATTTTCAGCACCAAACAATGAAAGTGTGATTTGTAATAGCGCTTTAGCCTAGTTTGGAAAATCCGTCCAAACTAGGCCTAGTTTGGGAATTAAGATAGTAAATTGACTTAATATGGGAAAAGCCCCTCACATTACCTCTCTATCTTTTTACACGTCTTTTCATAATAAGTAAAAAATCGACTTATAAGTTATATCCAAAACAAATCAACTTTAAATTTGAAAAGTTTCTTTCACCAAAACAAATGTAACGAATATAATTAATCGTATTCTAGACACAATACATACATTTGGGAAATGACTATTCATTAAATTCAAATAACTCATCATATTTTTTTTTTTTTGGGATAAAACAATCATCTATTAGCTTTAAATAACTCACCACATCAACCATTTATTAATTTTGAATCTTCACCGAACTTTGTCAAGACTTTTTAATTAATACAGGTGGATTTTTTTATGGGCCAATATAATAACTAAAAATATTTTGGGGGCTTTTTTTTTCAATCAATTTTTGGAGGTCCAAAAGTAACAGTTTTGCCGGCTTTGGGCCAAAGCTAGTTTGTCACACCTCTAACCATACCACCACGAAACCAACAAATATGACCAAGGTTCGCTCTAATACCAATTGTAACGATCTGTCCTCACCAACTATGTGATAGTGTCCGCTTTGACTGAGTATACCTTAACAATTTTATCTTTATGATCTCCCACAAAAACCCTCACTATTCCATTGATGGTGTACTATATTATATCAATCTGATGTAACACTGGGATGTCACATTTTCTTTATGAAATATATATGTTGTTCAATCATTCTAATCTATAGCACAAAGCTTTGTCTGAAACTTTCTCCCAACGCGACCAAGAAAGAATTCTTAGTTATGAAGCAAGAGAAAAAAAAAAAAAACACACCAGCCACTTCCAAATTGAAGCAACTAGGAATCTGCCACATTTTCTTTATGAAATATTTGTTGTTCAGTCATTCTCAATCTATAGTGTGAAGCTTCGTCTGAAAGTTCCTCCCAACATGACAAGAAAGCATTCTTAGCATGAAACAAGTGAAAAAATCACTAGTTACATTCAAAGTGAAGCAAGTAGGAATTTGCTAAACAATTACTTCGCTTTATCCATTCAATTCTCATTATTTGTAAACTAATCTTGCTTTGATTTACATTTTGATTGTTTTGAAGAAAAAAAAAAAAGATTTTTTTAGGTCAAATTGTCTTTCACAAAAATGTATTTCCATGCTTGTAGTGACTTGAATCTGGTATGCTATTAATTGCCATAGAAGTGGTGTTGGGTGGTGTTGGTGGTGGTGGGACAACGCCTGTAGCGATGGTGGCAATAATAAAATTTTTGACTTTCAAGCATATAAAATAAAATAAGTTTTCTATTTAAATATATTTATTTTTAGTTGATTAAAAAGATATTTTAGAATACTTTTATGAAAAACGTCCTTTCAAGAAACACTATAAATTGTTTTTTGAATTTTAAAAATTATTTTTATATAAAAATGAAAAAATATGTGTTTTTTTTTATTATTTTCTGTTTCGAAAAAAAAAAAACCAAATTAAAAGAAAGCAAAAAACAACCAAACAAAATCGGGAATCTTTTGGTAGATATCCTTATAGGTGTTTACAATATGCACATTTGTTACGTATTATTTTGGTATGTATTACCTATTTTTATGATAAATATTATATATTTTTTGAGAAAATAGCATTTTAGTGGAAATTCTTAAAATAATCTCAATTTGATGGAAAAGTTTATAGATTTATTTTTAACGTTGCGAAGTTTTTCACTAAATGCAATTATTTTCCCAAATTCCATTGAAATGAATATTTTCCTAATGTTTTGATATTGTTTTTGGTATATATATTACACATTTGTAATTTTTGGTATATATTCTGTTAGAAAATATTTTCGCCCAAACAAACGGTGGGTTAGTGATATTTCTTAACAAGTTATCTACTTTTATAATTACTCTTTTTTCATTTTTTTTTTTTTGGTCTTTCTTTATTTCGAGTTATTTATTTATTTATGATTTTTTTTTTTAAGAAACAACATACTAATATTTCATAAATAAATCAATGTAATTTGTAAGATATCTGAAAACGAAACAAGCTTGCATTTGATAGACTCCACGGATCTCTCAAGCCTTCTCATATTCATATTGGAAACACCCAATAACTTATTTGAGTAATGCTAGAAATTCTAAAAATTCTACCAAATGTCTCACGTGGGTGTGGGACCTGAAGAGAAAATTTAGGTTTCTATTAGAGATTCAGATAAGTTGTTGCATTCAGTTTGAATAAGCCCTAGTTTTTAGGTACTTGTTTAGTGTTTCTTGACTTTTCCCAATTGCACTTTATCATGTTGATTAGTTTTAAATGTGAGCTAGTTTTTCTCATTATGTTAAGATTGTAGAAGGCTATTTATAAGCCTAGATTGTTCAATAAGAAGTAAGTAATTCCCAGAATTGTTGTGTACTCTTTCATTTTGTGTTTCGATTCCTAACATTCTGGTATCAGAGCCCCCACTTGGCTTGACAAAATCAAAGCAGCAATCTTTGAGGTTCTTACAGTAGCAAAGAAAAGATGACAACTGAAGGGAATTTTGTGCAGCTAGCCATCCCTCGCTCTGATGGCACATGACCATTGGAGCATGTTGATGGAGAATTTCCTGTGATCTAAGGAATATTAGGTGCTGGTAGAGACTGGCTATGTTGAGCCAAAGAGTGGAGTGGCGCAGGCAGAAGCACAACGAAAGGGGCTAGATGAATTGAAGCTGAAGGATCTAAAAGTCAAAAAATTATCTCTTTCAGGTCATAGATCGAACGATGTTGGAGACCATTCTCGTGAAGGATAGTTCTAAACAAATTTGGGATTCTATGAGAAAGAAGTTTGAAGGAGTGGTAGGTTAAGAGGTCACATCTACAAGCTATCCGCAGAGAGTTTGAAACCCTAAAGATGAAGGCTGGAGAAGGAGTCTCCGAGTATTTAAAAAATTATCAAATAAGTTTTTATGATAGTTTTTTTAAATTTTTGTAAATATAAATTGAAAACTGAAAACGAAATGGTTACCAAACAAGCTTGATGGTAAAAATGTCGTAAAATTAACAAATAATTAAATAAGTTAGCAACGTAAAAAATGACTTATCAAAAGATTTTTAGGCTATGTATGGTTTGATTTTTAATTTTTTTTTAAAAAAATTAAAAATTAATTTGGTTAAGAAATAAAAAATAATTATCATTTAAGTGTAAAAAATAATTATCATTTTAACTTTTGGACAGGTTATATACATACGTATGTATGGTTGTTTCAATTTAATTTGTAAAAAATTATTTCTAAAATTATATAAAAATGATTTATATTTACAAAAATTATATAATTGATTATTATTTGCTATTATAAATTATTATTACATATATTTAATATTAGTCTCAATTTTATAAAATAAAATTTATTTATATTATGAATTATATATTAAAATAATATTAGTTTCAATTTTATTACGAAATATATATGTGTGGCATAGTGTGAGAGAGACAGAAAATGTGTTGAAAACGTTTGTCATAGCGTCATAGTGTCAGAATAAATTTGAATAAATATATATGTGTGTCATAGTGTCAGAATGAATTTGTGTTGAAAATATTTTGGCCAAAATCGTGATTCAGAACCGCGAGTTTAGAAGAATTTTTTTTTTGGATAAAAGCGTGGTTCAGAACAGCGAGTTCAGAAGAATTATTTTTTTGGATAAAATCGTGGTTCATAACAGCGATTTCAGAAGAAAAAAAAAATAATTAAAAGCGTGTTTTGTAACTGCGATTTCTTAATCAAAAGCGTGTTTTGTAACCACGATTTTAAGATTTCCTATCTACGCGAGACATGCGCATATATGTTGAAATCGTGCTCATATCGTATCAATTTCAGTACCTGAACCCACACAAGTGCTACCAGTTTCTCCATTTTTAATTTAATTTATTTTGTTTTATTTTTTACCTCTTTGAGAAGCATTCTTTATGTATAGAAAAAAAAAATTACGAATTCAAAAAGTTTATTATGAGAATTATTTGAGATTAAAGTTTAAGGTATGGAATCAAATTTAATTTTTTGTAGAATCTTTACATTACACTTGAAATTAAGAAGAGTTTAAGATCAATTCCAGGGAATTTGTAAGAAAATGGGTTGATTTGAACAAATAAAGCTAGGATTCATAGTTATGGAAATAAACATGGAAATTGATTATTTTGGTTTGATGTTGAATATCTCACTTGAATTTGGGCCTTACTTCTACATGCATGTTGGAATTTTAATGTTTTAGACTTAAATTCATGTGTGAAAGACTTATAAGTTTAAATTTGGAATAGATATGAAGAAAATTAAGCTAGGCTCATGTTTATGGAAAATTAGACATTGATTTGGTTTTGATCTCTAACTCATGCATGTAATATAATGAAAGAGTTTTATTCAAAATTTAAATATGTTATGGAACATCTATGATTATGAATTAAGTTTTGGGTGTGTTATGAAGAAAATTAATTAAATCTAAATTTGGCTAAATCAAGAATTAAATAATGATTTGATTTTGAATATAGAGAAATTAGTTAGTTTTAATCTTAATTTCATACATGCAAATACTTTCCTAAGAGTCATATAACTCAATTTCATGTAAATTAAAAGGGATTAGTAAAAGGGTGAAGAAATTGAATTAGATTCAAAATTATTGGAGTTAATTTGGAAATAACCATTTTGGGTTTGAATTTATTTGTCTTGCATGAAATTGAGTTTCAATTGCACATGCATCATGAATTTGCAAGGGTTTTGGAAGTTTAATTCATGTTTTAAAAAAAATTTGTGGGTTTGATATGGAGAAAATGAGTTAAGACTAAATTTGGGCAATTGGAGCATGATTTTGAATGAATGATTCTTAATTGAGAATGTTTACCGAATTATAAAATGGTTCTCCATATTTTTGTACCAAAGATACAAGTTTTGAGGCCTTGAATATCAAATTTGAACTTCAATTACAATTCTGGAAATTTCAGAATTTATGCTGTCCACTCGAGCAAGGAAAGTCTCGCTCGAGCGTGAAAATCGAACTCCCAGAAATGTTTCAAAATTTTACGGTCCGCTCGAGCGACCAAAGTGGCGCTCGAGCGAGGACCCTATTTTCAGCAATTTTTGACTAACTCTTTTAAATGCATAATTGCATCCTTATGACATTTTAAGTATTCTTAAGCATCAATTGGACTCACATAATCATGGAATAAACTAGAAACACGCAAAGAGAGTTGAATTAAAATGAAATGAATATTGAACGGTGCTTCTATTGTGTTTTTATTATGTGATTTATATAGGTGGGCATCTGAGACCTTATATCGACTTAACCCACTGTGAGTAACAATGTTGTAAAGCTATGTTCAATTATTACTATTATTTTCTAAATGATTAACTGTACTGCTTTCTAAAATGATATTGTTTACTAAATGAATGTTTGTCCTATTTTATGAACTGTACTCGTAGTATCCATAACAACTTACTGTTACTGCTACTGTTACTGTTACTGCCACTGTACTGTTACTGTTACTGCTACTGTTACAGAAATCTCTGTTAGTTCCAATGTTTGAAACCAATACTGTTTACTGTTTCGATGGCCATCATCTGACTGTTCAGTCTATTAAGACCTACTGTACTGTTCTTCTATTGGATGTACCACATATGACTGCTATAGTTTCTAAATGACTGACATGACGTGAAATACGAGACACTGATTGAATAACTGATCCACTGATGCAATTGACTGTTTTAATTACTGAAAGGGCATTCATTCTTAACGCCTTTACACATATGTTATTCACTGGGCTTTAGCTCACTGTTTATATTTATATGTAGGTGTTCAGGCACCGGACCGAAGCTAGAAGCGTCGAGTTAAGCTCATGTTTTGTCCAGCCAACCGTTGTGCCTCACTTCGAGGTTCCGAGTCTTCTCGAGCCAAGGCTGTTTTTGGGGTGTTTCAGATTCACCCTTTTTGTCTCTGTTATGTATCGACAGATTAAGACTTGACTGTATAGTTATGGTAAAAGGACTAGGTCCCTAACTCGTATGCTATGTGTATATGTATATGGATGGATGTGGTTATGTCCACAAAAGTCTTTTTCCATTCAGATTTTCACA
>NW_021024644.1:2477444-2479944 GCF_004153795.1 Camellia sinensis | reverse complement strand
TCTTAAAATAAAATATTATTTTTTATCATAATACACCAAAACTACTTATATATATATATATATATATTCTTCATATTCAACTATTTTCATCATTTTCCCTAAGTTTCAATTATCAATAAAAACCAAATTTCACGGGGTCAACCTTTTCGTCTATCTCTGAAATTAAAATCAAAACTATTATTGAACCAGATCTCTAAAATTGAACCAAACTGAAAGTACGAGAGTGACAGATATAATCATGTATATGTATATATTGATACAATGCTCCAATCAAGTTTTCCTTTCTTTTTAAAAAATAAAAAAATTAACCTATTCGTAAACCCCTATTTACCCACAAACATAAATTGCTAATTTTATTTCTTGAGTTTTAATTTGGATTATTTTTCAAAATTCTTGTGACTAAAATTTGTGTTTCATGATTGTTATTTAATTTAGATATCTAAAGAGGATGAAGAGAGACGTGTGTTTCGTCGTCTTCCTTCACTAGTGTCGTTGTTCCCTATATGTAAACAAAAGGAACAACTACATTGAGAAATCTATTTAAGAGTTTTGAAAGAAAATTTTCAAAGTTGTGTAATTTGAGATTTTTGATTTGTTTATTATTTGGGTATATCTTGAAGGGTAATTTGAGAAAAAACATAGAGTATGTTGAGAGTAAATTATAACCTTAAATAATTTAAAAGAGTATATTGAGATTTTGGACGTATTTAATGATTTTTTAGATACAAGTAGAATCTCCCAAGAAATACATGATTTTTTAGGTACAGGTAAAATCTCCCAAGAAATTCATGTTGAGCATTGCACATCATTGCATATAAAAAGTAGACTTTTATATAATTTTTCATATTTCATGTGATGTCCCAACTTGTCATTTTAAAACAATGGGATTTTATACTTTTTGTTAAATATATAGAGCATAAGTTGACAAATGTTAGGCGATAAATAGCATGAAATAATACTCTAAGGTCATGTTTGATTCACAAAATTAATAATGAAGTATTAATAATCCTATTAAATTAGTGTGGTATTCACTATCTAATTGGATTAATATCCATTGGATTAATAATCTTACCCCTACCCCCATTACTAATAATCCTACAAATTTGTTGGATTAATTATCCATTGGATTAATAATCCTAAACCAAAATGTTAAAACAAACATAGGATAAATGTCTTCCTAAGATTAGTTGCATTGAGAAAATAGGGTGAGCCAAAAAATGAAGGAGAAGGACGGAAGAAAAACTAAAAGACTACCCAAGGAGCCCAAAAATCAAAAACAAAGAAATGTAAAGAACCAAAGGAAAGAGTGAGGCCAACCAAAATTCAAAACACATAGACTGGAAAACTCAAATTCAACCAATCACGAACCGTATCAGTTCAAATGTTAGAAAAAGTAGCAATTTGAAGAAAAAAAGGGTGGAGTTGAGTAATCTAAGGAGGAGAAAATCTAGAAGAGACGAGAAGGAGAGGGAGAAGATGTTTTTGGTGGTTATGAGTTTGAATTAACCGTTCGTTGCTTTATATAAAACGTTTCGGAGACAAAAACACAAAATGTCCTTTAAAAAGCCTGAAACACCAGCCAATCCTTCATTGTTGCGACAATTTTATAGCTAAGCAACATAAAGAGTTGCCGATAGGCCTTAATAGGGGCAAAGTTAGACTATTTATCTGGATAGCTGTTGTAGAACCACCCCATTTATTACCACCTTAAGACTCAACTCTTCAGTCTCCGATTGAGCACTGCGTTGATGTATTGCGCATAATGTAAAGCTCTGTTCATAAGTTTCAGAGTCTTGCCGAGCCCTGCCTCCGACTTCCCAACCTCTCTTTGTGCCCTGCCATCGGTTTGCGAACAGACTTCTCTTTCTCTGTTTTCTTTGTCCCCAAGGGAGGAGAGTCCCGTTAAACCTTCTCTCAAGTGCCCTAGGCTACCTTTGTAAACCACAGCCTATTTGCCCATTTCGAAGTCGTTTCCGATTTTTCTGGGTACGTGGCCGTGTGCCTCGGTTCGGGACCGTCTTACCATCTCCGTTTACTCTAAATTTTGGCATACATCTTATTTTCTCCCTTTTGAGACACGGTCTGAGAAACCCACCCGTGCCGAAACGCCACTTTGTGCTTAACAGCCCATTCGGACCCGAACTGCGTTTTTGCCCCCGACATTCGTTTGCACCGGTTTTTTTCATTTTGGCTACTTCTATCACGAAAGCCATAGAAGGTAAGGCCAGCAAAATTATCTTTCAACCAGTATGTTCCATTCTTCGCCCCTCCGACACCCGTTTTCCACTTCCGGCCAAATAGTGAACCTCTTGGAGCCAATTTTCTTCAAACCCAAACCACATATTTTGATGTACAACACCATGAGGACCCTAAAAGTTATGGCCGGCCACTAATGTTTCTGACCCTTTTAACCACTGCTCGCCAATATTGAACACCCTTGGGCCACTTTCTTGAACTTGAACCACATATTGTATGTACAACCATGGAACCCTAAAAGTTT
>NW_021024644.1:2449919-2476106 GCF_004153795.1 Camellia sinensis | reverse complement strand
GACATTTCTCTCATCTTTTTAGAGGTCGACATGCCTCCCCCAGCCCCTAAGGCCAACGTACACATGTTTGCTGAGGACATGAGCATCCAAGAGGATAATCTAGACATGGTAGTGAAAGACATCCCTCGTCCCGCATTTGGTCCTAAGCTTCTCTCCTTGCCTCTCAGGCCATTTGATTTGGTTACCTACCATCCTGAAGTTCACCAGATTATTCATGGTAGCATGCTCACCTTTACCGAGTTCCGGCTAGGAGTTGCTCCAGACATACTTCGTAGGGAGCGACAATTAGATTTGTCCTACAGTGCCTGCCTTGTAAGCCTTGATTCCAACCCCACATGTTTATTCACATTTGCTCACATTTGCATTGTATTGATCAAACTTTCTTGCAATAGGTCGACAACTGCCAGGCGAAGGGCTATAGGATAGTCATATTCCCTTGCTGATGGTACCGGGTTCTCCTGCCTCGAGTCCGGGCCTTGGTGGAGCACGTCAGCTTTGGTACCTTCTGTTTTGGGATCACACAGATGCAGGCTACCCAATTGGCCATTGTGGCCCTTATGGAGAGGTGGTGGAACACCACTAACTCTTTCCATTTTCCTTCCATTGGGGAGATGCTGATGACACCCTATGACTTCTCCACGATTATCGGCATTCTGGTAGGGAGTGATACGATCTATTTTGACTCAGATATGGGATCTTAAGATGTAGCCCAACTTTATTTACCTGGGGTCATACCCCCAAAGGATAGCCCAGGGATCATTCGTTACCACTGGCTTCATTAGAGATTCCACGACACGCACCCTGACACTCTTGAGGCCACTACTCAGTACGCCACAGATTTCTTCCGTTTGTGCTCAGTATTACCCTATTTGCAAACAGGGAGAATATCATTGGATTATACTTTATGCGCATGATGGTGGACATCCTACGGATGAGAGATAACGATTGGGGAGGCGCTAGCGTCGCCATATTATACAGCTATGCAAGCTCCTCTCCCCACCGAAAGGTAAGACTACTCAGGGGATATTGGCGTGCATGGAAGGTAGCTTTAACCCTCTTTTTGGATTCACATTAGCTGAGGCTTAGTGAGTCCAAACTATCATGGTAGATGAAAATGTTATGTACCTAAGTGCTCAGTCAATCTACTTCATAAGTAAGTTCGGACATATCCTGGGGATGAGACTTTGAAGGAGTGGAAGGAAAGGTATTGCTACAGTAGAGGAACTTACCCATAATCCTCATTCCTTTGGTATAGGGTACAGAACCATGAAAGATGAGGTGAGAGCAAGGGCTAAAGCTCAGGGAGTAAGAAAGCAATATGAATTGAAGCACAAACCAATATAGAGAACATTAAATGGTCATTTTGTCAAAGAAAGAGATGATTTCTCCTTTTGTGGTTTTCCTGAACCATGGGTGAACCCCTAGGCAAAGGAGTGTCTTCCCAAATTTGAGGTTTTCTTTGACCACTAGCTGTTTGAAAATGAGGATGAAGAAGCAGACTTTGGAAATGGAATGGATCGGGACATGAGCAATTGTCTAGGCAAAATGAAGGGGGACAAAGTGGGGTTGACACTGGCTGATTGTGAAGCTGGCAACAAGTTATAGGGTTTTGAGGATGTCAACATTTTTGTGATCGGGGAAGGATTGTCCATGGATTGCAGTGATCTCATCTTGGATGCATCTAAGGCACCTCGTTTGACTTGGCAACTTGAGAAGGGTTGTATCATGGAGTCTGAATCTGATAAGGAGTTCGAGTTTGATTCCATTGAGTCTATAGAGTCGGAGTTAAGCTTGGGTCCTTCTGATAGTTCTGAGTCGGGTGCTTCTGGGGTTGATGACCCAAATACCACCGTCTTGTCTCGGTCATCCTTTTCATTTCTTTTGAGTCCACTATATCTATTGAGCCAGACTTGATGAAAGAGAATCATGTCAATTGTGGTTACTTTTCTGCGCCCTTAATTTATTGCATTGACCAAGATTTTCAAAATTTTGATGAAAGTAAAGAGGAAGAAATTTCATGGGTTTTGAAAATTGTGATTAATTGGGAGGAGGAGAGACGTGCAAAACCTTTGATGGATGAAATTGTTTTGATTAATGTGGGTGCTACGGAGGATCCTCACTTGGTCTAGATTTGTTCCACGCTGTCTTAAGAGGAATTCTAGTGATTAGTCACTTTGTTAAAAGAATTTAAAATATTTTTGCATGGTCCTACAAAGACATGCCTGGAATCTATCTTGAGATTGTCCAACGCAAGATCGTGCTCGTTCCCCGGGCCAAACATGCTAAGAAGAAGCTTCACAGAATTCAGCCAAACTAGACATTAAAGATTACGGAGGAGGTTACTAAGCAAATCAATGTTGGATTTTTGGTTGTGTCCGAATATCCGACATGGTAAGAAAATATCATACCAGTTCCAAAAAAGGATGTTAGAATTTGAGTTTGTGTTAAATGTATGAATTATATATAATAAAATATTTGTATGCCATATAATTGTCAATTTGTCATTTTCTGTCTAATGTTTAACAAAAATTAACTTTAAGAATAAATTAGAAAAAATTTAAAACATGAAAGATCAAAATAATAATAAAAAAATTTAAAATCAAATTAAAAAAGGGATCGAACTTAAAAAGGTCAAATATTTAATTTTTTCAAATTCTGTTTGAAAAAAAAAATTACAACAAACACTATTTTAAAAAGAAAAAAAAGGCTCTGTTTGGTAGAGATTTCTAACTTTAATTTCACCTCTTTGTTTGAGTGTGGTATTTAGTTACAGATTTTAAAAATTGATTTCACACCTACTTTTGCAAACACGTCTACTCGATCATCATCCCGAACGTTTTGTCGGTTGATTGGAACAATATTTTTTTTAACACCTATTATTTTTATATTTTAAATAAAAAATATTTTTGAAAAATTTTTTAAATTTTTTTTGAGGTCTGAATAGAATTTTGAATGTGTTTGATTATAAATTATAAGTTTTTTAATCAAATATCACATGACACATTTAAAATTTCAAACTCAACTTAAAATTCATAATTAAATAAATTTTTTATACTCAAATTATAATTTTAAAATTTACAAAATTAAAATATAATTTTATTTTTAAATTATAATTCTAAAATTTTAGGGCAAATTACATATACCTTCCTCGAGGTTTGGTTAAATTACAGATACCCCTGAGGTTTCCAAAATTATATCCCGCTCCCTGAGGTTTATATTTTCATAACAATTTGTCCCTTGAGGTTTATATTTCATAACAAATTACCGCCTAATTTGTTATGCAAATATAGCATTCAGAGAAAAATTTATAAATTCTCAAACTTCAGAGAGTATTTATAATTTAGCCAAACTACAAGGGATATATGTAATTTGTCCAAAATTTTACGAAAGGCAACCCTAACTGATCATATAGCATTTCGTATTGGTTAACGCTTGGAAAAAGCCGCCCCACTGCTGCAACTTTTCAGTGTGGTTGTCTATGAACATTATGGTATGTATCGGAGTTGCCAAAGTCAAAATTGGCTTTTTTAGTAAGATTTATTTTCAGTTTATTTTAATTTTTAGTTTAATTTAAGTTATTTTAATGTGTTTGACTTAGTTTAATAATACAATTTATAGTCTTTTATAAGTTAAAAATTAACTTATTCTTTAAGTAGGGGGAAGAAGTTTAATTTATAAGTTAAAAATTAACTTATGTTCACAATTATAAGTTATAAGCTGTTAAAGTATAAAATATAGGTCCTGTTTGGTAAAACTTATTTCCAGTTTATTTTAGCTTTTAGTTTAATTTAAATTATTTTGATGTGTTTGGTTCAGTTTAACAATACAACTTATAACTTTTTGTAAGTAAAAAATCAACTTATTCTTTGAGTGGGGGAGAACAAGCTTAATTTATAAGTTAAAAATCAACTTATGTTCATAACTATAAGTTATAAGCTATTAAATTATAAATTATAATCATTTTTCTACAATTTTACCAAACGGGTCATAATCACTTTCCCACAACACTACCAAACGGAGGCATTAATTATCACCGCTTAATCTCCTAGTCAAATCATTGATTTTATTTAATTTATTAGTTGTTTTTTTTGAATGCGAGTCAAGCCTCGACTATAAACTAAACAAAAAGCAAGGAACAGAACAGAGAGCTCTTGCTTGATCTGGAATTTTAAGTTCCCTTTTCCGTCATCCATATATATATATATATATATTTATATAGGGAGAGACAGATGGCTGAAATTGCAGTCAATTTACTAGCGAAGAATTTGAAGGATTTACTGAGTTCCAAGATCGATTTGATTTTGGAAGAGAAGGATCAAATTCAAACCCTTTATGAGGATCTACAATTGCTGAGAACAAATCTGAATGATTTGCAGGTGAAGTTTTTTGAGCAGGAACAAGTGAAAAATCTGGAGGCACGAATTAGAGATTTGGCGTACGAGGCAGAAAATACGATCGACTCGTTCCTAGTTAACATTTTCTCGACAAAGAATATTAAGATGAAGAAGATGAAGGAGGCTAGTACGGTGGAAGAGATAAAGAAGGATCGCTCATTTAAATTCAACACTTTCTTGAACAAGTTTATGTATCGAATGAAGATAAAGAAGGATCTCATTAAATCTTGAGCATGTGAAAGAAGAGATTGAGGCCATCAAAACAGAGATGATGGGAATTTATGACATGGGTTTGGAAGCCACACTACAAGTTGGAAGTTTTTCCAGCAGTGGAAACTCAAAACCAACAAGAGCAAACACAAACCCAACCGCTTGGTGTGCATTGGAGAAAGAAATAATGGTGGGATTTGAGGACGAGGCATTGACCTTAAAAGAACAACTTACTCGAGGGCCAAGGCAGCTAGAGGTTATTTCCATTGTTGGGATGGCTGGACAAGGTAAGACTACTTTGGCAACAACACTCTATAATGATCCTCTTATTGTATACCACTTCCATGTTCGTGCTTGGACATCTGTTTCTCAAGAGTATCGAAAGAGGAATTTGTAACTTCGCCTTGTAAGTTGTGTTATGCCACATACAAATAGAATTGATCAAATGAGCGATGAGAAATTAGCTGAAATGTTGTACAAAAGCTTAAAGGGTCGAACGTATTTCATTGTGATGGATGATATATGGGATACTAGGGCTTGGCTTGATTTGAAAATTTGTTTTCCAAATGACAACAATGGAAGTAGAATTATGTTCACTAGCCGACATGAAGACGTGGCTTTGCAGGCCAAACCCTATAACCCACCTCTTTGGCTTCGATTTTTAACTCATAACGAAAGTTGGGATCTGTTTCAACACAAGGTGTTTGGGAAAAGAAAAAATTGCCCTCCAGAGCTTGTGGAGATCGGAAAGCAAATAGCCAACAAGTGTCAGGGACTACCTTTGTCGATTGTTGTGGTAGCTGGAATTTTTATTAATGAAGAGAAGAGCCAAGACCGATGGAAGCAAGTAGGAGAAACCTTAAAATCAAGTTTGGCTGCCAATCCACAAGCATGTATGAAAACACTAGCGTTGAGTTACATTCACTTACCTGGGCACTTGAAACCGTGCTTTCTCTATTTTGGTGCATTTCCAGAGGACTTCCAAATTCCCGTGTGGAAGTTGATTTGGTTATGGATTGCTGAGGGATTTATACAAAAGATTGGGGAGAAAAGCTTAGAAGATGTAGCCGAGGAATACTTGATGGATTTAATTGCTAGAAGTCTGGTATTAGTTACTAGAAGAGCATATGACAGTGGAATCAAAGAATGCAGTATCCATGATTTATTGCGTGATTTTTGCCTCAGAAAATCAGAGGAAGAGTATTTTCTCCAGCGAATTTCAGGTAATCATCCTGCTTCCTCTTCTTCCTATTTTGGGAAGTGGGTTAAAAGCCACTTCCCCGCGTTTAACCCACTTCCTCTCTCACAAAAAAGAACCAAAAAGCCAGCTTTTAACCATTTTCCCAAAACACCCCAATCAAAGCATTTTTCGGATATGAGTCATTTATCCATTTGTGATTCAGTAAACCTGTCAGATGTAACTTCTGTAATCACTTCTGCTGCAAAAACCCGCTCTTTTTTGTACTTTAGATCTGGATGTACTCCATGGAACTCTGATTTCTTTCCTCCTAATTTCTCTCCTCCATGGTTCAAACTTCTTAAGGTGTTGGATATGGGTTCTGTAGATTTTACTACCTACCCCGGTGAGATAGAACAACTTATTCTCTTGAGGTACTTGGCACTTTCTTTGCTCTCATCATGTTCACAAACTTACCTCCCAAATTCAATAACTAACCTCTGTAATTTAGAAACCCTGATTCTCAGTACACATACTCTAGTTCCATGTGCTAAGCATTTAATGAATCTGTCTTTAACTAGACAAGAGATGCATAAATTTCTTGGTACACATTCGTCTGTAACTCTACCATATGGTATTAGGAAGATGGTAAAGTTGAGGCATATCCGTCTTACTGGAGAAGGGATAAATAAAATTGGAATGCAATATCCCCATGATCAATATCCCTTCTTGTTGGATAACCTACAAACTCTTTCATGGGTCGATCCATGGTCTTGCCGGGATTTGTTGTTTGGGACTCCAAATATCAGAAAGTTGGGATTTCGTGGGCAATTGATAGATGGGGGATGTTTGTCATTTCCTCATTTAACCTTCCTAAATCATCTCCAAGAGTTGAAATTGTTTAATACAGGCCATAACTGCTCTTCAAATAGTCTCAAGAGCATTCAGTTTCCCCCAAATCTTAAAAAGCTAACTTTGAAGAAAACCAATCTAAAGTGGGATGCGATGTCAACACTTGTCAAGTTACTACCCAACCTTGAGGTTCTCAAATTATTACTTCATGCCTGCACCGGACAACATTGGGAAACAAGTGATGGGGAGTTCCCACAACTCAAATTGTTAAAATTGGAATCCCTGGAAATTATGCAGTGGGATGTTTCCAGTAATCATTTTCCCACCCTTCAGCGATTACAGTTGGTTAATTGTCATGGTCTTGAGAATATCCCATCTGAAATAGGGGATATACCCACACTACAGGTGATTGAGGTGCATCAGTGCAATCCTTGTCTTGTAAATTCTGCCAGGGAAATTAAGGAAGAGCAGGAGAGTATGGGAAACAATTGGCTGCAGATTTTGATTCGCACAACCAATCTTGAAGTAAGTGCATTAACTAGATCAAATCTTGCTTTTCGTTTACATGTGTTATGTTTCTGTTTGTTCATTTAATGTTTTATTTTGTTATTATTATTATTATTTGTTTTTTTGCTGTTCCTTTTATGCACTTGATCTCACAGAAAAATCATTTAGTGAGTACTGGGACAGAAATTTCATTCATGTTTCATAGTTTCAGCTATTCAAATTCATAAAATCCTCCATCATTCTATTCTTCACCAGTTCATGAGGACCTATCTTAAACATGAGATTCTAGGTATTCCAAGAAAAGGAGGAGGAAATGAATTAGCCAAACATCTTTTTATTAAACTAAAGGCACAAATCCTCAACTCTTGGAGGAATTTCCTTCCTCCAAGAGTTTTACCCTATATCCTTTAAGGGAAGACTACACCAAAGGATGAACTGAACCAACCCAAATAAGCACCAAACTGCCAACTACCAAACATGTGATAGTTCTTTGACTGTTTAAGTATAATGTACTCTAGGCCTTGATTGGCTGCAACTACATCCTAAGAAGCATGGACACTTCTATGGAGGAGGCGTGTTGTGTCAGAAACCTGTGTCAGGCACGACACTTTGCAGACATTCCTAAAAAACGTGTCTGACACTTCTTTAACGTGTCTTAATTAAAAATGTAAATTCATAAAATATCAAACACTTTACAGACGTTTCGGTGAGATTTCTGAAACTTTCCAAAGACGACCTATGTGATGATTCTCTCCATAGTAATAATGTTCTGTATTCTTTGGAATGCAACTACTCAATCTAAATATATTTTCAAACATTAATAAAATGAATACATCATTTGTATTTCTATATTCTACAATTATTTTGCATTATTTATGTTGCAATTAATTGTCATGTGATTGATATATTGATGTTTTTAGGTTATGAAATTTATAACCTTTTAATTTTAATTATTGTTATTTTGTTTTTTTCATTACCTTTGAAAAAGCTATTCACATTGTTGACATATAATAAATTTATAAAAATATAATTTTTTAACATGTTCCAGACATATCATGTCGTGCATTTTTTGAAAATCAACGTGGCCATGTGTCAAAGCTGTGCCCTTGTCACATGTCACGTGTCAGTGCTACTTAGAGCACAACACAGCGAATTATTTGGGAGAAACCAATCATTTATTTTTTATTTTTGTTTCTTCACCAAGCTTGTTTGGATTTGATGGTTTGAATTACAATTTTAACTTCACATTAGGTAGCGCTAATTGAGGATTGGAAAGCACCTGCAGGCTGCAGCACTTATATAGTTTTCATAACTACCATTTGTTTCAATTTGTTAGGGGAGAACATATGTACAGGTGTAAAACTGAATAGATCACACTCCAATTGTATGAATGAGTTAAGTGTTCATCATTTTCTAATGCATAGATTTCTACCTTTGCTTGTTCCAATTGTTGTTCTAGATTCATTTCATTTGAGTACTTCGAAGTTTCTTTTTATTGTTGTTGTAACAATTGTTGTTATTCTCAACAGGATGAGTAAAGCTTCTTGAGATATTTCTGAACAGACCATCTAGTTTTGTAACTGCTCTCTTCCTTCCCTTTTATTTGTTTATTTATTTTTTGTGGTTTTCTCTTCATTTTGACTCATTTATTTGTGTTTTTTCTTATAGAAAGAACATACTTGTTTATACTTCATAACATAAATCAATGTAATTTGAAAGATATTTGAAAAGGAAACTCACTTGCACTTCCTTGAGTGGAGTAGGATTGGGATTGTGTTCTTAATTGTGTTTATTCAAGAACAATGACAGTTCTGTGGTGAATCCAATCAATGATTAATCCTACTTAGAGGTGTGATATAAGAGATGATATGATAATTGTATGAAATTTGGAGATTTTTGAGTGTTGCTGAGCTCTTTCATCTCAAGTCTGGAAGAATGAGGTTTATGATGATCAATGACAGAGATGGGAATCGACACATTTGGTAAAGCCACTTAATTTGTTCATATATGTCAAAGGTGTTAGCAATCCATAATGCCTAACTATAATCGGTAAGACACAAAACACAAGAAGAACAAACACACTAGAAAGAACACACAAACTTAACCTCTGGGTGACAATGCTTAAAGGCTAGGGAAATTAACAGAGAGTAAATTAGATATGAAAAATAACAGCAGAGAAAATAATATATAGTTTTAGTCATTAGGTGAAAACACTAAAGGCTCGGACTGTTTCTTAAAGAAATTTTGTCCTATGGTTATTACCATGAAGAGTTTCTTGGCAAGGCATGCTCTTCAGAGCACCTAACTTTGTATGTGTTTTGCTATAATATATATATATATATATATATGTGGGTATTATTTAAAAAAAAAATACTTTTACGTTCTGTATGGTTAGAAGATTAGATGAAGGAAATGAAAAGGGAAAAGAAAATGCAATCCCACTTTTTGTTTGGTATATATAATGGAAAACATTGGGGAAAAGAAAGTGAGGAAAAAGCAATCTCACTTTTTGTCTTTTTGGTTCACTTGGGCTCTTTTATTTCTTCATTTTCTATCTTAACCAAATGTAGCTTGGAATTTGAATCTTATCAATTCTCTCTTCTTTTCTTTCTACTTCCCTTTCCCTTTCTATTTCCCTCTTCAAATCCTCCAACCAAATACAACCTTGATATCATATTATCATAAGACAACTTAATGGATCTAAGCCCTCTAACTTTAATAATTAAGTCTATGTGATCCAATCCATTATTAGATAAAGAAGAAGAAGGAAGAAACCCAACGTGTTATATTATCATGTGTTTCTTAATTGACCTAATTTTAGGGTTTAAACTAAGAAAGGAATTAATGAATAAGAAAAATATGGTGAAATAAATCATAGAAAATTATGATTTGCATTACTACTGACTGTGTGAGAACCAGGGGACATGGGTGGTTCATGCAATTATTTAGGGTGTTCATGGACCACTTTGGTTCGGTTCTCAGGTAAATCAATAATTAA
Source organism: Camellia sinensis (assembly GCF_004153795.1). Classification (NCBI taxonomy): domain Eukaryota; kingdom Viridiplantae; phylum Streptophyta; class Magnoliopsida; order Ericales; family Theaceae; genus Camellia; species Camellia sinensis. The sequence goes on along the minus strand of NW_021024644.1, from coordinate 2,465,968 downwards.
ATTAGTCTCTACGGTTGTAGAAATGACCTGGGTATCATTTTGACTAGAACATCATAATAATTATAGCTGCAATACCAGTTTTAGAACAATAACCAACATTTAAAGGAAATTACTGCTGCAAGTGCAACAAATTGCAGAGTTTTTCCCTTTTCTTATAATATATATGAGAAGATGTATTTTGTTAAAGCATCCAATTCAAAATTAACTAGCCACCAAGTTTTGGTGACTTAGATTGACGATATGAGATTAACTCCATCTTGGCCACCAAGCTTGGGTGACTTAGATTGATGATGTGAGATTAAGTCAAGATAGACTAGATGAGTGAAATAGACTCAGGTAGAGATTTATATACTTAAACCACAAGAGATGAGAGGCCACTAAGACCCAACTCCAATGCCATGTTAAAACATCCAACTCAAAATTAATTAGTTATAAATGAAGAGATCATCACATTATATTAATCAAATTCAGGTGACTTTGATTGACGATGTGAAATTAAAACTAATATAATACTTCGGCCATCAATGTATGGACTATCATGACATGATGAGATATGGAATTGTACTGGAAACTTGAGCTGTTGTTGGTAGATTTGTCGAAGACATCTTAGAGCATCTGCATTAGCTTCAGCAAATTTTGAGTCAAATTATAACCTAAAATCCACTTTTTTATTTTAGCTAGCTTCTTTTTTATATACACACTTCATCAAACTCTCTATTTTAAAATTTTATTTCATTAAAATATTATTTTTTATTCTTTTATCTTTTTCAATTTAAATATATTAAAACAGGTATAAAATAAGACCCAAGACAGCACCAGAGCAACAACAGAACAACAACAACACAGGAGGCAGGGTGGTCGATCGGCCGGACGACCAGACGGCCGGTTAAGCAATCAACATTTTTCTTCTTCTCATGGGACATCCTAGGGGACATCTTGGGGGATGACCCCAGCTTTGCTCCAGTTTAGAGAGAGACCTGATGAACTTTCAAGATTGTGAGAATGAAATTTGTGTGATGGCTCTGGTAAGTGTTGACAGCAATGGTAGTATGAGAGATAGTGTTCTTGTTGGCAGGAGAAAGAAGCACGGGAAAGAAAATATAATAAAAAATTGATTACTTGTGAACAGTTCCTCGCTTCATCAGAGGAGGAACTGTAACTTTGTCAAAATGAATGAAGCCCATAGTAACTCTGATGCATTAGCATATTTATAGTTTCGCTCTCTACAATACCGTCAAACTCGTTGTAGTAACTCTGATGCTGATGCTCTTATGACTCCTTTATGCATGCAACAACTGGTTTTGATAGAGAAGCTATTTGGATGGTACCCTACCAACCATTTGATTGCTGATGGTTTGACGAATGCACAATACCGTCTTGACATAGTTCCACCAATGAGGAGCCTAACTAAAAGGTATTTTTGTTATAAAAGTTTAAACTGAAAAAAATTAATAAAAGGATTAAGTGTTCTAATTTTTAATTTAAAAGAATAAATTAATACAGGATAATAGTTAAGGAGAGTATAATACAATTTACTCATATTTTTATGCAATGTAAGCGTGTTCAAGGTTTTCTGTCAAGATAATGTTACAATACACCCTCCTCTATGATACTCTATAGTATTGATACTACAAAGTCTCATAATTAAACCATGCTCTATCATAATTTAGTGGATCATAAGTAAACACTTTTTAGTCATAACCAAAGACTTCTTAATCATAATTAAAATTACAATCAGAATAAATTATAATTAAGATTAACACTACAAAGTGTCGTAAGGGGTATAACATAAAATCACTTGAGGCATATAATTAAAGACCTCTTCGATCGCAACTAAAATAATAAGTCACCAAGTCACAACTAATACTACAATAGATCAAAATTAAAAATCACAAAAGATTATAACTAGAACATACGGTAAATAGTTTTAGAATTTCCTTTTAATCTCATTTTATTCACATAGACACAACTTATTAATGTGTTTGGAAATTGACTTTTTTATTATTATTTTTTTTAACTTTTATATAGAGATACGCAGAAAAATAAAAAGAATAATTTAACAATTTATAATATTTTTTTAACTTTGTAACTAATAATCTGAGTTCCCAAACAGAATAAATATATTGAAATTTTTTCAGAGAAAATTGATGCATCTCAGAGTCTAAGAAAAAAAAGTCGTTGCACGTGTTATAGCCATTTGATGAGGGTGAACAATAAATCTAACAACCCATAACTAACTATAAAATACTTCTAGTCATATATATATTCAATATGAGCATACATATTTTGAATTGGTTTAAATGTTCCTAAATTAGGAACATATATGCATCTTATTACATATTTTTATGATATATGTTATTTATTTTATGTTAAATATTACATAATTCTTTTATTAAAGTTATGATAATTTATGATTTAGAAATTAAAGTTATAATAATTTATAATTTAGAAATTAAGTTATACATTTTGTAATAATATTATGTATTTTTTTGTTTTTGATTACATTAATTTATAATTCATAAATATTTCTATAAAAAAGTGTAATATTATCACAAAAATTCATAATTTTATTTTTGAATTATAAATTATTGTAACTGTATAAAAAAATTATATTACGTTTATCGAAAAAATACATAATGTGTCTCATAAAACATACTTAATAAGATATACATAATAATTAAAGGTCTGTTTAATAACGTTTATATTTATAATTATAGAATTTTTTAAAACTATAAATAAAAATTTGTTTGGCTTCTATTTTTTTTTTCAAAGGTTGTAAACAGTTTCAAAACACAAAAAAAATTGTTTCATTTTTTTTAAAAAAAAAATTTCTTCTTTCTCCTACTCTTTTTGACCACCACATATTACTTATCACTACCGGCTGCTGTCACTAATGATCTCATCCTCCAACAACCTCCAACCATCATCTTCCTCAACTGCCGATCACCTACCATTGCCACCAACCACCTCCCGCTGATTGTAACCACCTTTAGCCATGGCCATTTGTTGAACATCACTTTTAATTATCACTTTAGGCGACACCAACTACTATCTACGACCATTGTTAGTCACTTACGGCCATCACTTTTTGTGGCCATCAATCTTTTCTGACCATTGCCAACCACCTGTCACTGGTGGCAGTCACTCTCGACCACTACCTGCCACAGTCGATAGCCACCTCTGGTCACCATTTCCAACCACCTCTCCCAACCACTCATTTTACTTGTTTTTAAAACAAAATTTTAAAATATTTATATACAAAAAATGATTTTTATTTTTATCCAAAATAAACATAAATATATTTAATATTTTCTATAAACTGAAAACAGCAAATTATAAAACGTACACCCCTAAAAAGTGTACGATACCTGGACCGAAACATAGCCGCCCACTCATTTGGTTTATTTTATTGTATAAGTTAGTGTATAGGAAAAAATTAGGATTGAAAAAATTAGGATTGAAAGTTATACAGCCGTAATTTTTGACTTTTGATGAATAGTAATAACTTTTTAACTTTTTGACTTTTTTTACACTACCCAAACTTGGCCTTATTATACATATATATATATATATATATATACTATTATAAAGTAAACATCTCTTATGGTGTCTTGAAACTTTACTCTCCTCATGCCATGTGTCAGTGTTTTTTATTTTTTTAAAAAAAGTTAAACAAAGAGATGGGCAAAGTTTGAACCCATGACCATGGGTTTAAGTATGAGGACTCATACTACTTAAACTAAGTACACATTATAATATTAATTTTATTATTATTTTCTTTTATTTCTATTTATTTAAGTACAAATTATAATATTAATTTTATTTTAATTTTCTTTTATTCTTATTTATTTAAATTGTATATGCATCGCGTGTTCGCGGCCGCTAGTATATATATAACCCTAGTCAAAGGGCAAATGTAGGACCCAAACCCTAGCACTGACCACACTCCCCAGACTCCCCCGTGCTTCGGAAATTATTTGGTGTAACTGGATCTTACATTAATTATAATTTATTATTTGTTCTTCTTATTTTTCAATTACTTAAACTTCGTTTAAAAATAAATTATTTTAATAATTTTTAATTTTTACAAAAAATAGAAAGATTTATGATAATTTATAGTGATTTTTTGACTTTTTAACTAAAATATATAATTATTAAACAATGTCTCAATATATAAAATTATATAAAATTAAAAAAATATTTAAATATTTTAAAAAATAAATCTAAAAAATTTCAAAATACAACTCAAAACTTTTTTTAAAACTTATAATCAAATAAATTTTTTATTTTCAAAATTAAATTCAAAATTTATAACTCAAAGTATAACTTCACACTCAAATTATGATGTTAAAGCTAAACCAAACAAAATTGTTGTACTTAGGACATCTCCAACGGTTCGTCATTTTTTTCATCAAATCTGAGTAAAAAATGACGAGTTCCTCAATCTAATATCAGTCACTCCAACGGTGTACTGTAACTTTCATCAAAACGCAGTGGACGTCGGGGGGGACGACCGGCCGATCGACTGGACAGGGAAAATGATATTTTTTTCCCCTCTTTTTTCTGTTTCCCCGATTCGTTTCCCATTTCTTTTCCCTCCATTAAATCTTTTCCAATTTTTTTGCCGACAATAATAATTTCCTTCCAAAAACTGATATAAACGCATTAACCCTTGTACCATATAAACCAGAAAGAGGTACGTTATATTTGGAACCAACCATAACTGAAAGCACAACATAATGAGTACCTCAAATTCTAATGTGTTCATTTTATTTTCATCATCTTCTTCTTTTTCATCCTCTATCCTCTAATGATGAAAAAATTTTCAAACTTCTGGGTGTTTATGAGATAAATAATGCTACTATGATTCAGATTCTACAATCAACTGATCGATCAAAGAAAAGAGGTGGTTCTGTTGTAGGACATAATTATATACGTCGTGATAGATGGAAGGGTCATGAACGATTGTTTGCGGATTATTTTGCAGCAAATCCAGTTTATTCACCTACAACATTTTAGAGATGTTTTAGAATGTGTCGTTCTCTTTATTTGCGAATTTTGAATGTCATTAAAGCACACGATCCATATTTTGTTAAAAAAAAAAAAAAAAAGAAGATGCAACTTATATCCTTGGATTGTCTCCACTGTAAAAGATGACTTCAGCAATGAGAATACTATCATATGGAGTGGCAGCAAATGCAGTTGATGATTATCTGTGTATTGAGAAATGCACGGCAATTGAAAGTTAACAATACTTTTGCAATTCAGTAATTGAAATCTTTGGACTCGAATGCCTGAGATCTCCAACAACAACTAATATTGCTAGATTACTTGCTATTGGGGAGGTTCGTGGGTTTTTGGGTATGTTGGGAAGTTTAGATGCATGCATTGTGTAGAGACCCTAATTTTTTTTTAATTACACTTGAAACCCTGAGCCTTAGGTTAATAGCATTTTAACCCTAGTTCCGTAAAAAATCTGTGTAAGGGCCCAAGTAAGGAATAATTTCTCCGTGTGTGACCATAATTAAATCATAGAACACCACTTTATGATTGGAACTATCCTAAAACTTGGTTTTATTTATTTACCTCATAATTTCTAAATTAATTCACACATTTTATTCTTATTTCTAATTTTTTTTATTATTGTTCTTTCATTAATTATTTATTTGAATGGAATATTATTGTGTCTTGAATATATACATAGTTTATATATATATATATATATAATATTGGTGGAAGAGACAAAGAAATAAATAAAATAAATAAATAAATAAATATCTAGATATTTACTCCCTTAGCCATTAAGCAATCTATCTTATATAAATTGAGAGTTGGTCCCAATCCCCACACCCACGTTTTTGGATCAGCTCAAGGAGAGGGTGAGAGAGGGAGAGTTTGTTCAAGGGAAGTCAAGAGGAGTAGAGAAGTGAGAAGAAAAAAAAAAAAAGAGACTTCTTGAAGGTAAAAAATACACCTCTCCCTTGTCTTCTAAATTTTTTTTCTTTACCTATATCTTCCTATTGTCTAGATGCTCCCTTGGGTTATGTATTGATGGTAAATTGAGTTTTTTGGTGTGTATGCTTGTGTGGGTGTGAATTGGTGACATTGTCTTACAATTTTATTCAAAATATGCACTGCTGCAATTTCTAATATTTAAAAGAAATATCAAACCTGTTTATTTCTCAAATCTGAATTTATTGTAAGATAATTGGTATGTTTAGAGCTTGTGACAATTTTATTAGCCCCTAATTGTGTGTTTTTAGGGCTTGGATAATTTGTTGAAAAATCTGGTCCTGAATCTCTGAAAAACAGTCCACTTTTAGTAATTTTATAAAATTCTAGAAAAATCATCTCGTGTTGGTTCTTTTGTCAAAATTTAGATATCTGAGTCCTCTTTCCAACAGATTTTATTTGAGTGAAAACCATCGGGTAGATTGAGAGAAACGCTAGTTTTCCCAATGGGCGACAAATCTGGACAGGTTTTTGAATATAGCTTGTGGATGAATTTCTGGAGGTGCTATGCACATTCTGTGAATTGGAATTGAAACTAGACAGGTTAATTATTATTTCTGTGTAATTTCAGCCCCTAATTTGACCTCGAAGTATTTTTACCAAAGCTTTCTTGTTAGCCTTGCAGAACCGACCGGTGCTGGAAATTGTGTTCTACTATGTGATTTGTCTCTAAGTGTTTCAGGCCTTTTTAATGTTATTTCTTGCTTAACTAGACTTATATACTTATGTATGATGATCATGGACTATATTTCCTCTAGTATGTTTTTCCCATACTCGTTTAATTGACCAAATTACCGAATGTGACTAACTCACCTAGCAAAAGATCTAATAAACGGGAAATGATAAGGGGTTGACAATAGGTGACGTATATCTTAGTGTTTTAGAACAATTTTATACATATGCATGACATGAATTATGATGGGGTTAATACCAAATGAGTTAAGTCATGCGTAAGCAGTTTAAGCGAGCACCGGGGTTGACCTGGATGTATTCAGACTCTATGCGGCGGTTTCAGGGTGTAAGCGAGCCCTATGGTATGGTATGCGTAGGGTGTAAGCGAGCCCTTTGGTATGATATGTGCAGGGTGTAAGCGAGCCCGAGGCACGATTTGGGTGTAAGCGAGCCCGCTTGTTGGCCGTCCCTTTTGAGGTCCATCAATGCCACTGACAGGTAAATAATCGGAAGGTGGGTATAGGTGGTAAGGTCTGCAAAGCAGCAAAAGGGGGAGTTCTGAATAGCCTGGTGTTCAATCCTTGTGGTTGGGTAGAAGGATCTCTTTGGGGGGGTCCTAAATGCCTAGTCTAACTACTGATTTATAAAACCTTAATGTAAGTATGTTATGTTACTTGATTTGTTTTGTGTATGATTGATTGATAGAAGATATGGGGGTGTGTGTGTTTTTACTGGGCATTCCAAGCTCATGGCGTGTCATGCCAAGTGAAGAAGCAGCTTACGACGGGGAAGGTTATCCCGAAGACAATCAAGATGAAGTTTTAGGGCTGTGGTTCACTTGAAAATTAGACTAGTAGTTGTTTTTGTGTTCTCTCTTCTTTTACCTTTTGGTTTGACAATATTTGTAAACCTCTAGTGGAACTCAAATCAGTTATCCATGTTATAACTCCGCTTGTATGTGTATATTAACGTATTGTGGTTATCTATTTTGTTTGAGTTGTACTTTATATATTTCTCTTGCGGTCTCAAATTTTGGGGCGTGACACATTGGGAGTGGAAAACTTGTCCAATGGCATGGTAAGGTCAATACGTAGGCCATTAGAAAAAGCCAATCATCATTCTTGAAGCAATAGCTTCTTATGACTTGTGGATTTGACATGCATTTTTTGGAATCACACAATGACTTAAATGTGTCGGATCGGTTGCCTTTATTTTCTGATCTTACCCAAGGTATAGCTCCACCTATCCATTACACTATTAATGGATACACTTATTCTTTCCTGGTGCTCATGTAACATGACTAATTTAAACACTTTGTTACCAAACACAGAACACAAATAAATGAGCATGTTTTTTTTAATTCTTGTTACCAGATAAGACAAGTAGTTCCACCCGCACCGAGACGAATGAGTAGTTTCCCAAGATACGGTGGCATTTAGTTTGTTTCCCATACACAACTAAATATAAATTAAGTGTAAAATAAAAAAAATAAAAATAAAAATAGAAATATGGTGGGTCAGCCCTGCATAAAAAGTTAGTAAGACCAATCATTCTGCAAAAAAGTAAAATTAGTATAATTTAATCAAAAGTAACTTGTTGAAGAAGTATAAAAATGCACCATTTTATGCTTAACTAATTCGAATTGACCAAAACTCAAAGAACAAAAGTTATACAGAATCAAATTTTCTAAAAGGCTAAGCGAACGAATTGAGTAGAAACTAAACAGGTTGAGAGAAAAACTTAATAGAAGAACCTAAACGAAATTCGATCAAAAAATCTGGAACTGAAAACGAAAAGAAATTGTCCTAAGATGATTTTTTTTTCGAAAAAGTTCAAAACACAAAAAGTGTTCAGAATAATGTTTTACTTTAATTTACGCAAAATCAATAAAAATGAGCTCGTTTCGTAGGTTAAAACAGCCTCTAAAATCTGCATTGCTAAAATGTGTTGGAACAAATAGTCTTGAATTCTTCAAATGGTGGTCTTCGGGTCTTCAAAATTTGGCAATGATCTTGTCTATATAGAATTGAAAATTGATGCTTCAAATCGCGTTACTTAGTCGCTTTCTTAAAGTCAATATTTGTACCCACCAAAAGGTGTGCAGAGGGTTACAACAAATTTGCCTCCAAGATAGAATGAAGCCTGATCTAAAGATCTAGTCTATCGGCGTCTGCACTAACGACAATAGGTCAGAACACCCTTGATATAATCAAGAAACCAAGACACTAATAATCAAATCTGCAGAACTTGATTATCAATAAGAAAAACAGAAATTTGCTTACGAAACTCTTGATCGAAAATTCAAAATCAAGAGGAAAGAGAGAGAGAGAGAATTGCAAGAATGCTTTTCAAGATTTTGGATGGAATGAAATGACTGATTTCGTAGCCTATTTATAGGCCTTGATGGATCTGATTGAATAGTCATGTCCCTTGATCGCATCTGATCAGATCTGACCGTTGGATCGACGATCTATGGTGCAGATCATTCTAACACTGAATAGATGCCTTGACTAATCACACTTGATCCCGATCAGGTGCCATCTCATCCGTATGATCGCATGCATCTCCAATCAACAGCTATAATCAATCCGCTCCAGATCGGACACACAACCGTTTGATCGATTGGTTGACTTATCGCCAACGAACGACACGTCACTGCCACGTGGAGCTGACTGTATTCCACGTCACCCCTACCACGTTGGATCCACGTCATCGCTCCAACTTGTCCGATGCAAATGGGAAAGCACCCCCATGGCGCCTTGCACCGATGTGTTCGTGCTAAGTGCGCCATCAAACGCCACACAGCCCACGCCACGCGCGTGTGCATGTGCGGATGGTGCGAAGCACCATCCTTGCGGTGTGGGTGCATGCACACTAGCTTTCATCCCATAATTCCATATTCAAAAGAATATTCCATGTAACACTTTATTAAGTACTCCATGTTTTACTCTCTTTCCAATGTGAGACAAAGCTCCCAAGCTTAATTAATGCTTTCCAAAGAAAAACAAGGAAGGTTTTGAAAACACCCAAAAATTAAACTATAAATTTTAAAAACCATTTTGAAAATTCCCCAACAAAATGAGTAAAAACTACTATAACCAAGATCATACGATTATAAGTTTTAATCGATCTTTTTAGTACAAAGTTAAAACAGAAACGTTGTCTACAATTACGTATACATGTCTCTGCCCAAATTTTATAATTTAACAAGGTCGTTTACCATTTTTTGAGATGTACAATTCAAAACAATTTACAATATACTAATAAGTTCATATTTAATTATTTGTATCTTAACTCCACTTCGGCCCTTCACTTCCGGCCTATACATATATCCCATGTGTCTTCTGTATACCTAACACAGGTCCATAGCCAAACTTGCACGGAGATATCGTCCCGAGTTTGACCCATACTCCCTAGACAGTTAGCATATACTTACGCGTGTAAATCAAAGCACCCGTCTACTCCTAAGAACGAGACAACAATATATATATACACAACATTTCATCTACTCATGAGGACAAACATAACAATGCCAAGCCTAAGGCATTCAAATAAATCTCATAATCCTCACTTTTTTTCTTATACGCTTTTTCTCACCATCACTCAAATAAAAACAACAATCCCTGGAGTTATGGTGGAGTGTAAGAAATTTATCTATGGGTTCCTGTAGACACGCCCGGAGAACTCCCGAGGAAACTCGTTTTGTTCTCTAGCATACTACAGTTTGGACTCAAATGTCATGGTTCTGAATCTAATCTCACAATGTGCGATGTAAGACCAATAAATTACTAAAGAGTCCAAATCCGGCAAATCATTTTGGAAAACTGATTTTTATAAAGAAGTGCCAAATATGGACTACTTTGCCAGATACAGAGTCGCCACCTAAATATTTTATTTTGGAAAAATTTGAGAAACCCTGACTCGTGCCTAAGGCCACGTGTCCGTCATCACCAAAGTTGCCTCGGCTCGGGAACTTGGGTACGATTGGGGAAGGTCATTTAATGAGCACCCCCGCTTGACCGATCAAAGATCGGTCTGTACTAAAGATGATATCTTGTTTTTGAAAACACATGTGTTCTTATTCCGGTTAATTAGCTAGAATTACAATGTGATGCGCACAGCAAAACAAGCATAGACTAGATCGTTTAATTTGGAACAAAGCATTGCATATCCGTTGGTTTGGAAAATAGTTTGAAGTTTGCTACTCGTAAGTAGGCTAAAATGCGGATTTTGATGAATTGTTCCAATTCAGGTAATCTAACTTTCACCCACAGGCATTCAGGAAGTTAATCATGTAAGCAAATAGCCTCATGGCAAGCATGCTTTCATGGCAACATTAACACACATGTAGTATGCTAAAGCGTAAACACTCATAGTGTACTCCGACCCAAAACAAAGAACTAGTTAGAAATCATGCATGATCCTAGTTCATGTTAAGATGGCTAATGCAACACATGCGAAAATGCAACTAAAATAGGCTCGGCTATTCTAGAATGTCATGTGAAACGCAACTTGGTACATGTATTCAAATAGGAATTGAAATACAATGCAGTTAGTATGATGCGCCGAGCCCGGTGCATGCAATACAGATGAATGGATGCACGCATGCAAGCATAAGGTATGCTAAATGAAATATGCCCTAAAACTAACCATCGTAAGTGGTTAAGTAAAAAGGAGAAAGAAATGGGGATTGGAAGACATGCATCACACACACGCACGCTTATTACAACAATGCGCCCTCTCAAAGGATGGACCAAATAAAGAGCTAACTAGCTAACCTAAGCTAATTAAACTAATTTATTACACAACAAATTAATTAACTAATCCTAGTTAACCAATTATTACAAAATGAATTGAAATAGATAAACGCATTAACTATTAAAGGTACAGACCAAAGCAAAACCTAGTTATCTAAGTATGGCAGCTAAGGAATGCAGTAAATCAGGAGCCTCAGAGGTAGAGGAATGCATGCATGTCCGGTCGCCTCGTTCAGAAATCCAATGCGATGCCCCGATTTGCCTCTGTTTTCATTTGTTCTCAGAAACTTGCACCAAGCTCCAGAAAGCTAAAACTTCACCTTGGGAATCCTGTGGGAGGGTGGCCCACCACTTTTGGTCTCTAGAAACACCTGCCGACGACTTTTGGTTGTTGAAAAACTAGAAAAATGGTTGGCTAGCTACTTTTTCTGGCTGGCTGGCCGGCCAGTTGTTGCTGCTGAATCCCAATTTTCTGCAACAGAGAGCACGAAAGGGCATGGCAATGTATTTGCAAGATATGTGTGCCCAACCACCCTCCCTGTTATGTCATGAACTCAAAGGAGTGTAGTTCTCGACCCTCAGGCCACCCATCACGCATCTCGATGCATGATGGCCGAGAGGCGAAGTTGCACAATTCAATATGGAAATGAATGCACAAGTAAACACATAAAGCCTAAAACTCTATCATGGATAATCAAGAGCGTCAGCGACTGAGAATTGAGACACGTTTTATCACTGTTTCCCGTGTTTGGACTAACACCTATTCCAAACACAATGCAAGCAAGCATGGCATACACAATGCCACTCAAGCATGCAAGTATGCAATATGACTTAAGCATGCAAACATTCAATGCAATATGAACAACCTAACAAGGGCAATGTCATGCACAATGCTAAAGAATGTAACAACTAGCATACACACTGCTAAATGCTAAAAACTAGTGGCATACTCAATGCAAGGCATTCATAAGGTTCTAAGCATAATGTAATGCATGCATGCACAATGCAATGCAACAAGGGCGACTTATGTAATATACCATGCATGGCATGCTCAATGTAATATACATGTTATACTCAATGGACTTAAACCAAAAGGGTACACCTCAATCATGCCCAAATCAGTGGCCATTGGTGATGAAATGAAGGCACATAAAGCAAGGCATGCATGTACAATGCATTGGCCATCAAAGAGGCCAAAGAGCACAACTCTCAAGAGTGCTCAATGAGTGACAAAAGTGGAAGTGTAACAACACTAAGTGTGTTGAAATGAAGCAAGAAATGATGCCAAATCATTCAAACAACATAAGTAAAGCATGCTAGGGTTCTAAGACATGAAAGCCAGCAAAGAGCAACACAAAGGAGGCATGCAGTACATGACACAAATGCATGAACTAAGCATGGACAGAGCTCAAGTAGGTGAAAACAAGGACCAAAACATGCTGAGATAAGGGCCCAAAGGCCTAGGCATGCAAGCATACAAGCTAAGCTATAAGCTAAGAAAACATGGACAATACTTAGAGGCATTCAAAGCATGAGTGAAGTAGGAACAAAAGCATGCTATAAGCTCTAAGATGTCATGCTAAATGATGCCAAATCATGTACACAACACAAATGAAACATGCAATAGTGCCCAAAGCTTGAGGCAAGCAAGAGCATTTGTACTACAAGTATACAAAACATGAAGCATGTGGCTAAGGCAACCTAAAACAATCCTAGAACATGTTAAAATGAGTCTAAAACCTGTATGGAAGGAGGCCAAAATATGCTAGCATGAAGGGCATGAAGCATGGTGAATGCAAGGCAAATAAGGTGGATTACACTACACCTATTAGGAACAAGCATGGGATGACTTAAGAAATAAAAATTAGAGTCATGTCATGGCACAATAACCCCCAAAACACATTGAAATGGTAGCTCGCAAGCTAAGGCATGAAGGCATACGCAATGGTTCATGTTAAGACATAAAGGGGCAAACCCTTCAACGCATTGAATGAGTGAAAGATGCAAGTACATGGCCATGAAACATGGACTGAAATAACATAACTAATGATGCCAAATCACTGAAATAGGCCAAGTAATGCATGCTAGAGAATTCAATACATAAGGCTAACAAGCTAGATTGAACCAAGGCTATACAAAGCAAGTCATGCATGACCAATTCAACTAAAATCAGACCTTAGACATGCTAAAACATGAACAAAATCTTCTTTAATCTAAGCCAAAAGCATGCTAGAATGACATGTTACAACATGATGCATGTTAGGCTATTTCATGGGATTGCACTACAAGTGCAAGGAGCATGCAAAGGCTAACCAAACCAAACCTAAATAGAGGTATGACATGGTAAAACATCACCAAAGACATGCTGAAATGGACTCAAACCAAGCTAAAATGACATGTTACTTCATGAAGCATACAAAGCTAGTTTAAGGGATTTACACTACAAGTGTATTAGGCATGCAAGAGCCAACCAAACCAACCCAAAACAGATCTAAGGCATGTTAAAACAACACCAAAAACCCACTGAGATGGCTCTAAAACAAGCTAGAAAGACATGCTCAAACATGAGGCATACAAGACTAGATTGTGTGATTTACACTACAAGTGTATTAACCATGCATGGAGTGACCAAGGCAAGTAAAAACAGTGGTATGCCTCAGCAAAATAATCACAAATACAAGCTAATATGTGACCAACATACACTTAGTAAAGATGCTCAAACATGAGACATATTAAGGCATGTATTGAAGATGTAAGGAGTGGGGATGGCCCTCCCCTTCTTAGGACCTTAAAACACCATCCCCACCACTGAAATCCCTCTGAATGTTAGTGGTGAGAAGGCCAAAACAAGGTGGTCCCGAAGCTCACAAAAAAGGCTCAAAAACAAGGCCAAACAAGGCATAAGAGGGGGTAAACAACCTTAAACACAAAAGTGATCTTAAACAAAGATCAAAAGCATACAAAAAAAGAACTTTTATCAGTTATAATTCAAGCTTAAAACAGCATGAAAGATAGGCTAAAATCTTAAGCAAGAAAGGGGGATTTAAAGGTCAAAAGCTCACCCTTGAAGACCCTCTTTATAACTGCAACTCCAGCAGGTTTTTTGAACTTAAACTAGTCCAAGAACACCAAAAACAACCTTAAGGAGCCTCAGCAACACAAGCAAGGTGTTTAAGTGTGTGTTTGTGCACAAAACTAAGACAAATCTACACTTTTGAACACAAAAATAAAACAAACAAGGCAATATAGATACAACACTATATCTATCCTCTTTCCTTAGATTTTCTGAACTTAGAGGAGGAAGGAGGAGCCTCCCTCTTATAGAAGAGGAAAGCCAAAGCTTCTAGGAGAAGCTAAGCACCAAGCAAATCCCTCCATACACGTGTATGGAGGATGGCCGTAATGTCCTCCAACTATGCTAGCTAGAGGAAAATATCTCCAAAAAGGTACCAAAAAGCAGCCTACCACTTGAAGTGGTCGGCCGACCACTTTAGGTGGTCAACCAGAGCATAAACTGGTTGGCCATAGGTGGGAGAGGTCAACACACTAAATGCAAGGTGGTGGTGTGGTGGCCGACCAGAAAAGATGGTCCAAAGACCAATAAAGCCAGTTATCTGACAAGAAAACTAGCTGGAAAAAGGAAAAGTGGTCTCCAAGGAGAAATACTGGTCTCCCACCCTTGTATCACCTTCCAAACAAGGAAAGCAAGGTTTGTACCAAAAACAAACCAAAGCAGATGCAAGATGAGAAAACGGGAGGCGAAACACACGGCCAAAAGCCCCGAAAACTAGCTGACGAGCATCAAAAGTGGTATGCAACCACAAAAGTGGTTTCCCAGACCACAGTGTTCCTCTAGGAAGAGGCAACAAGGTGTGGTTAAAAGACCACACCAAACGGAGAATGTTAAGCGGTCCCGAGACAAGGCGTGCGGCCAAAGGCTCCAAAATTTGGAAACTAGTCTCCAAACGGGAAAAAGTGGCCTACGACCACGAAAAGTAGTCTACGACCATAGAGAGATGGTCTACAATACCACTCCCTCTCCCCAGGAAGGGAAAATAAGACTTGGTCTGCAAACTGAGCCAAAGCACAAAGAATTCCGAGAACCGGAGGTAAGGCTCTCAGCCAAAACTCCGAAACCTCAGAACGAGCACAACATGCACCATCACCGAGCGCTCAATCGATGACGTTTGAGTCTTAAGGTCGGTCAAAAATGGGATATCTACAGTTCCTAATTTATTTTAATTTCATATATCCATGAGTGTGATTACATCCGCAAAATAAATATATACAAAAACCCTAAACCTTACATACACAACTAAATAAAATAATTAAAATCAAACCATCATCTACATGCAAAATAAAAATCAAACCAACATCAAATAAATAAAAATAAATAAATAAAAACAACGAATTAAACGTGAGTTTTGCACCCACAATATTTTTTTGAAGATCAAATAATCACTTGAACAATTAATGAAGTTACCAAAATAAAACCCTAATCTTTTTTTTTCCCCCTCTAGTCTTTCTCTCCCGCCCCTCTTTTCACGCCACACACAACACTCTCTTTTTTTTCTTTGATTACTCTCTCTCTCTCTCTCTCTCTCTCTC
>NW_021024644.1:2390095-2442763 GCF_004153795.1 Camellia sinensis | reverse complement strand
GAAACCACCCCAAGGACTGAAAAAGAGGTAGGCGGTTTTTGGGAAAAAGTGCAACTTCATAAGATGGTATCTGCTTAGCTTGGTATGATAACCAGGAAGTTAAGGCACTACTTGTTAGCTCACTCGTAATCCTGGTTGTCAAGATTAGATCCCATCAAATATCTCTTTGAGAAATCGGATTACAGTAGGCTAGCTTGTTGGTTACTTCTTCTCTTCCGAATTTGACCTCAGAATGTCACGCACAAATCAGTCAAAGGAGGAGCTGTAGCTAAATTTTTGGCAGACCACCTGGGAATGAGAATGAGCAATGGAATACCTGTTCCCAGAGATTATTGACCTTTCTGGAGGTTGAAGAGGAAACAGGACAATGTACTTTGACGGAGCATCCAATCAGTACGGTCATAGATATGTGTGTTACTGATAGCACCCGATGATTCCCATATACCCCTAGCTTCAAAACTCCAGTTCAAAGTGTCCAACAACAAAGCAGAATACGAAGCATTATTGTTGTTTGGAAGCTGCCCTAGAACTAGGGCAATAAGTTTGGACATCATCAGAGACTTGAACCTGTGGTGTTTCTAAACTAATGGAGACTAAAGTCAGGAAGAGAAAATTAGGTTTATCACTAGATCCTGGATATTTTGATTCCAGATTTAAACAGCTAACATTTAGACATCTGCTGACAGAGAACAACTGATTTGTTGACGCGCTTGGCAACATCGTCTTCTTATGGTAAACATCCCGCTTGGAGTCAAGAGGTGTCCGATATCATTGAAGAGAAATTATGTGCTTGCTACGAGACCATTGCACGATAGATGAGGTTCAAGACAAGAACCCTTGGTATTACAACATTTGGAACTTCTGGAGACAGGTATGTATCCACCAAGGGCAAATGTTAAGGACAGCGGGGAACACGATGTCTAGCTTGTCCAGTTCATCATCTTGTGGATAAGCTGTTCAAGAGAGGCCATTCGGAATGCACAAGCTCTTCGTGTGGGAGAAAGAAAGTCGAAGCTCTCATGGAGACCATCCACGAAGGGAAATGTGAAGCACACATGAATAGTGTGATGTTAGCCTGGAAGATCCTCACAAGGCTATTATTACTCAACCATGAAATTAATGTGCTATTTAATTAAATTTAATGTGTATTATTATGTAATTAATGTGATATTTTATATATAAAAAGAATTATTATTATATTGATTTTATATGGGATAATTATTATTTATATCTGTTGTTATTTATGATTATTGTATATGTAATATAATAGTTTCAATTAGGTTAAATCATTGGAGGTTGCATTAGAAAGGAAGAAAAAAAAAGAGAGAGAGAACAAAAACAGAGAGAGGCCGAGAGAGAGAGAGAGAGAGAGGATTAATCAAAGAAAGCAGAGAGTGTGTGGTGTGGCATGAAAAGAGGGTAGGAGAGAAAGAGTAGAGGGGAAAAAAAAAAGATTAGGGTTTATTTTGTTGACTTCATTAATTGTTTAATGTATTATTTTGATCTTCAAAAAAATATTGTGAGTGTAAACCCACTTTCCTGATTTATGTTTAATTCGTTGTTTTATTATTATGATGTTGGTGTTTGATTTTGTATTTGCATGTTGTAGACGTCCCGTGAGCCGACCACCCCGGGAGGGAGATTGAACTCCCGTTCTTATTCCTGTTGTGGGTCACTAACAGTCGAGACTCTCAATTGTCACGGTTCTTAATCTGAATAAAGAGTCCAAATCCGCAAATCATTTTGAGAAACAGATTTTTGAAAAGAAGTGCAAAAATGGACTGCTTTACCAAGATACAGAGTCGCACCTAAAACTTTTTTATGGGGATTTAGGAAACCCTGACTCGGTCGAAGGCCACAGTCGTCATCACTGGAATTGTTCTCGGCTGGGGAGCTAGTAGTACAATTGGGGAAGGTCAGCTATGAGCACCCCCTCGTCGGCCCGATCCGAAGATCGGCCTCTACTAACCCCCGTGAATCCATTTTTGAAAACTTTATGTGTTCTTATTCCATTTATTAGCCTAGAATTACTATGTTATGCGCACAGCAAATAAGTATAGACTAGATTGCCTAATTTGGAAAGAAACATTGCATATCCGTTGTTTTTGGAAAATGTGTTGGAATTTGCTACTCCGCAAGTAGGCTAAAATACGGATTTCAACGAGTTTTTCCAACTCTAACAATCCAACCTTCACCCACAGGTTTCAAACAGTTTATCACATAAAGCATCTAGCCACATGTAAGCTATTGTCATGATAGCATTCACACGCATATGCGAGAATGCTAAAGCATTTTAAAAATACTTACTTAGTACTCCGCGCCAAAACAAAAGAACTTTTGACAGACATTGCATGATTCAAGTCCATGTTAAGTGCCTAATGCATCGCATACAACTGTTACTAGAGTTGGCTCGGCGTATTCTATGAATGACATGTGAAAATGCACAAGAACCAACATGTATTTCAATTTGAATTTGAAATTAAACAGATGTATAGAGTTAATGATTGCGCTAGCCCGGTGCTGCAGAAGCAAATGTATGAATCACGCATGCCATTGCATGAGGTATGTAATTAGACGTGCCCTAATACTAACCATCAAAGCCAGGTAAAATAAAAGGGAGAAAGAAGTGGGGATTGAAGACATACACATCTACCAGCCCACACTTATTACATGATTTGCCTCACTCGGAGGGACCAAATAGAATTACAATTAATTAACTAACGCAAGCTAATTAAGATATTTACAAAATGTGCCTAATTAATTAACTAAATATAAAAGCTAAGATAAGCGACAAGTAAGCCGCCTACGAGGGAACGAACAGGCTCGATGCAATTGCAGTTGTCGGTCTTGCTCGGAAAATGACGCCCATTGTGTAACTGTCCCTATTTTCCTTCCTTACTCCTGGGCGCTGTTCAAAATCTCAGGACTGCTTCCTTGGACATAGGTGGGACACACCGGCTGAATGGGATTACCACCGCAGGTTTATTGTGTGCAACCGGCCATTGTGAAGTATCGGCAAGTAAAGATTTGCGCGGTCGGCAGCTATGGCAACTGCTGGTGGCAGAGTTATTCTAGGCAGAATCTGCAACCTGACAGAACATGAGGGCAAAGCAACCATGAGGCCAGCTACAATCCAACGGCATCATACTGCAACATCATGCCCTATCTCGTCTTGTGATCAACAAGGAATGTGCCTCGGTTCTCGCCGTGGACCTACGCAATCACGTATTCCATGCGATTGATGCCAAGGAATCAAGTATGAAGTTGTCATTTCAAATAATGAAATGCAAATCAAACAACAAGCCAAGCCCATTCCTATCACATCAAAGGAAAAGGCATGATGCAGAACTGCGAATGCAACCTAACTACAAGTTAAGGATGCAACATGGCATGACAAACACTTATGCAAGATAAAGAAACAATGAGGCACATGCAAATGGATGAAAAGACGACTCTATACATGTTTAGCAGTCTAATAAGGCCCAAAACAGTGAGTTAAAAGTGCCAAAAATAAAGGACCAACACTAACACGATGCACATGTAAAGGGGCCAAGCACTTAGGCACAAGTGAGGCAACTCACAAGCACCTTGAATGAGGATTCAGTGGACAATTAGCATGCAACATAAGCCTGGAAATCATGTTTAAGAACATGGTGCCAAATAGCAACAGAGCAATAAACATGCCAACAAATGTCCAAGTACTTGAAGCAAGTCAACGGGACGTGTGAACCTGCTAGCCAACCAAGCGCCTCACAAGGCTAAGAGGGACTGTAAGATAGCGTTCAAGACAGACTAAACATGCAAGCGGGGGGTCTCCTTAGATGGCATCTAAGTGGCCTCAATTCAAACATTGCACAATGGCTAAAACATGGACATGCTGATAAAGCTTTCAAGTAAAAGAGCATCAGGCAATATTAGGCATGCAAAGGGGACTGGAAAGACATGGTGGATGGTTCCAATCACCAATAATTGCACAATGTAATGTCATGTTAACTATTCGCATTACTAAGGCCACAACCCAGGAGTGCAAAAAGGGCTATTAACATGTGCCTCTTCAAAGCCGACCCAAACAACTGTGGACAGACCTAAAAAATGACCCAAAATATGCACAAAACCTTCACAAGACTAGCCTTAAAACATGCTTGACAAGGCCAAACAACCTAAGGCTATATAAAGCAATAACAAGGCATAATATGTACCCTTTGATTCCAGGCTTGTGGCCTTAAGTATGCAATGAATATAACAACATTTTGCGATTGATTTGGTTGAATTTTGGATACCATCCACCATGTCATTTCAGCCCCTTTGCAATGCCTATATATTGCCTTGAGATGCCTCTTTAATTACTTTGAAAAAGTTGTTATACATCTTCCCATTATTCAGCCATTGTGCATGCTTGAAAATTGAGCCACTTAGATTGGCCATTTCTAAGGAAGCCCCCCCATTTCAGTCTTAGCATACTGTCATTATTCCGTCTCTCGAGCGTTTAGTCACCCCTCTTAAGCCTCACACACTTGTGCGTGATTGTTAGTCTACTTAGGCAACCTAGTGCTCTATTCACCTACTTTGCGAAGTCCCGTTGACTTGCTTCAAGTACTTGGACTCATTGTGCATTTGTTTAGCTTGCCTTTTGCTTAGTACCCAATAATTTAACAACACAACTAAAGTGCACCTAAATGTATTTCCCTAATGCAGCCAAGGATATTTTTCCAAGAGACAATGCTCATTGTAAGACAGCACTCCAACGTAAGTATGTTGTTCGCGATGATATTCCTCAGTATATCAAGAGATTTGTTACGAACTCTCTTAAGTGATGGTTGTGCTCTCCTATCTTGAAGCGCTCAACAGTGTAAATAGGGTCCATTACCTCCAAATTTAGACACCAACCAATGAGTCATGTGTATGTGATGATGTGTTTGGTCCTGTTATTGTGTGCCCGTCTCTACCTTTTATGGCCACTCTCTTTTCGACCTAATCTACCACCGCCATTGCCCTTCAAACAACCATTTTTATTAAGGTCCAACTACATTTTCCCATTCCCACTTCGCACTTCAATGTTTTCCCAGCTTACTTATGCTGTAGTGAAAACATCAATAATAAATTGCCAAATAAGATATAGATCTATGGCATAAAGATAATGGTATAGTACGCATTGCATCTTGCATGACAGACCTTAATTCAGTGACTTGAGCACACCCAAAGTCGTAGCTAGAGAATTGACCTCCTTTGCCACATGTAATTGGACTTTACGACAAATTATGTTCGACCTTTCACCAAGATAGGCGCACTCTACTTCATTCTTATTGAGGCGCGAGTCGAGTGCTATTTGGAAATAAGCACATTTCTGCTCGAGTAACCACCAAACAGCATCGAATCCTAGTATATAAACAATTGCCGCAAATGAGCCTTTTATTAAGAGAACACAACAACACATTTTTATTACTGTGAGATAATGATTGTAGCACTAAGACATCCAATTAGAAAACTCAATTATAGTACTGGTAAACTGCCAAATCTTTCCATAATTCTAACACTCTGTGCTTTTGCTTCAGTGTTTCCAGATTCCAGTTAAAAATAATACTCTGGGGAATAACCAGCAGACCTAAGCGCAGCTTAACGTTTATCCTTCGCAAAAGACTCCCAGTTCAGACCGAACCATTGGTTGGCCATACTCCCAATTAAGTACTCGCCTCCCTGGATAGCTTCTAAACACTACAAATTGCCCAGCCAGAAGACCACAAAACAAACACAGTCCCCGCTCTAGAAGCGTCTTTAATAAGGCAAAGGAAAGAATTCGCAATTCCCACGAGCCGGTGTGTGTTTGCCTCCCTCATGATTGTCCGAAGGAACATCAAAGTCCTAGAGAAATTTTTGACAGATCACCGCCAGCGCGCACCCTAAAGAAGCCAATAGAACACAAATGAAGTGCAAGAAATAAGATTACAAACGAATAGAGTGGCGTGATGCCTAACCATCTCTTAACCCGCATACAAAAGCAAGCCGCTAGGCTCCATCTGTGCCATTGCATGTTACGAGCTTCTTCCCTGTGCAGGCGTCCCTCTTAAAATGCGTACTGTCCTCTTTCTTATTGCATGTAGTTTAATTATAACCCGTTCTTAATTAGCAATTGTAAATTATAATGTAGCTTCGTTAAGTTAATTAATTTGTATTTATTTGGTTCCCTCCGAGTAGGGCAAATCTTAAATAATGTGTGTTTGAGTAGGAATGAGTGAGGAAGAATACTCCGTTCCTCCAATTCCCCACTTCTTTCTCCCCTTTTATTTTTACCTGCTTTGCATGTCTATAGTATTAGGGACACGTATTAAATTAGTCATACATCATGCAATGGCATTGCGTAATGGCATTCATACATTAGTTGCCTTGCATTTCACCCCCCTATGTCAGCGCACTATTTCTCCAACACATCGTAAATTTCAAATTCCAATTGAAACATGTTGGTTGTGCATTTTCACATGTCATTCATAGAATAGCCGAGCCTACTCTAGTACAATGTATGTATCGATGCATTAGGCACTTAACATGACTTGGATCATGCATGTGCTGCTAACATTTCTTTGTTTTGGCGCGGCAGTACTAAGTAAGTATTTTTAAAAATGCTTTAGCATCTCAGCATGCGTGTGGTAATGCCTTATTTCATACAGTATGCTTACTTCATTTGGTTCATAGACTGTACAAAAAGCAATTAATAGTGCATATAACCACCGTGAATAAATTGAAGAATACCCGTGTGGAGGCATCCGTCGTAGAGTTGGTACCATCGTTTGAAGTTGGAATAAAAACTCGAGTGTGAATCCGTATTTTAGCTACTGTGGGCGAAGAGTACCGACATATTGGCGCAACACAAAATGTACTCATCAAAACATACTGACAAATATTGCAATGTTTCATCTTCTCAGAATCTAACAATTCTAAATCGGTATACTTATTTGCTGTGCGCAAACCATTAGTAATCTCTAGTGGCTAATAAATGGAATAAGTAACACAATGTAAAGTTTCAAAAATGGATTATCACGGTTAGTTTATAGCCGAATCCTTCGACGCCCGAAAGGGGTGCTCATAGCGACCTTCACCCCAATTTTACATCTACTCCCGAGCCGAGACACGCATCCAGTAAGTGATGACGGACATGTGGCCTTCGGCACCGAGTCAGGGTTTCCTAAATTCCCCATAAAAAATATTTAGGTGGCGACTCTGTATCTGGTAAAGCAGTCCATGTTTGGCACTTCTTTTCAAAAATCTGTTTCTCAAAATGATTTGCCGGATTTGGACTCTTTGATTCAGATTAAGAACCGTGACAATTTGAGAGTCCGAGCTGTAGTGACCCCACAAAGGAATAGAACGGGAGCTCACCCTCCCGGGGCGTTCGGGGGACGTCTACAACATGCAAATACAAAATCAAACCAACATCAAATAAATAAAAACAACGAATTAAACATAAATCAAGGAAAGTGGGTTTACACTCACAATATTTTTTTGAAGATCAAATAATCACTTAAACAATTAATGAAGTCACCAAAATAAAACCCTAATCTTTTTTTTTCCCCTCTACTCTTTCTCTCCTACCTCTCTTTTCATGCCACACACAACACTCTCTGCTTTCTTTGATTAATCTCTCTCTCTCTCTCTCTCTCTCGGCTCTCTCTGTTTTTGTTCTCTCTCTTTTTTTTTTCTTCCCTTTCTAATGCAACCTCCAATGATTTAACCTAATTGACTATTATATTACATTATACAAATAAATCATAAATACAACAGATATAAATATAAATATCCCATATAAAATCAATATAAATAAATTCTTTTTTATATATATAAATAATCAGATTAATTATATATAATAAATAACACATTAAATTAATTAAATAGCACATTAAATTTTTCATGGTTGAGTAATAATAGCCTTGCTTGAGGATCTTCCAGGCTAACATCACACTATTCATGTGTGCTTCACATTTCCCTTCGTGGATGGTCTCCATGAGACGCTTCGACTCTTCTTTCTCAACACAGAGCTTGTGCATTCCGAGATGGCCTCTCTTGAACAGCTTATCCCCACAGATGATGAACTGGACAGCTAGACATCGTGTTCCCCGCTTGTCCTTAACATTTGCCCCTTGGTGGATACATACCTGTCTCCAGAAAGTTCCAAATGTTGTAATACCAAGGGTTCTTGTCTTGAACCTCATCTATCGTGGCAATGGTCTCGTAAGCAAGCACATATTTCTCTTCAATGATGATCGGACACCTCTTGACTCCAAGCGGGATGTTTACCATAGAAGACAGAGTTGCCAGCGCGTCAACAAATCAGTTGTTCTCTGTCAGCAGATGTCTAAATGTTAGCTGTTTAAATCTCGGAATCAAAATATCCAGGATCTAGTGATAAACCCTAATTTTCTCTTCCTTGACTTTTTAGTCTCCATTAGTTTGAGAAACAACCAGGTTCAAGTCTCTGATGATGTCCAAACTTATTGCCCCTAGTTCTAGGGCAGCTTCCAAACCAACAATACATGCTTCGTATTCTGCTTTGTTGTTGGACACTTTGAACTGGAGTTTGAAAGCTAGGGGTATATGGGAATCATCGGGTGCTATCAGTAACACACATATCCTATGACCGTACTGATTGGATGCTCCGTCAAAGTACATTGTCCATGTTTACTCTTCAACCTCCAGAATGTCTTCATCTGGGAACAGGTATTCCATTGCTTCATCTCATTCCACCAGGTGGTCTGCCAAAAATTTAGCTACAGCTCTCCCTTTGACTGATTTGTGCGTGACATTCTTGAGGTCAAATTCGGAGAGAAGAAGTAACCAACAAGCTAGCCTACCTGTAAGTTCCGATTTCTCAAAGAGATATTTGATGGGATCTAATCTTGAAACCAGGATTACAGAGTGAGCTAACAAGTAGTGCCTTAACTTCCTGGTTATCCATACCAAGGCTAAGCAAGTAACCATCTTATGAATTGCACTTTTTCCCAAAAAACCGCCTACCTCTTTTTCAGTCCTTGGTGGTGGCATTTCTAAGATGGCCTTGATTTTGGATGGATCTACTTCAATTTCCCTCTGTGTGATAAAAAATCCCAGCATTCTCCCTACAGTCACCCCAAAGGTGCATTTCTGTGGGTTCAACCTCAACCTGTACTCCCTAATCCATTGAAAGAATTTCTCCAGTGCGGTGTAGTGGCCTTCTTGCTCTTTGGACTTGACAATCATATCGTCCACGTACACCTCTACCTCTTTGTGGATCATGTCATGTAAAATGGTGGTCACAACCCTCTAATATGGAGCCCTGTAGACCGCCCCGAACTCGCTCTGCGCGCAAGGGTGCGAATTAGGTTCTAGCTACTACAGTTCGGACTCCTGTCACGGTTCTGAATCTAATCTCACAAAGTGCAATGTAAGATTGATAAATCACCCAAGAGTACAAATCCGACAATTGGTTTTGAAAAATCAATTTTGAATTAAAAGTGCCAAACATGGACAGCTTTGCCTGATTTCAGAGTCGCCACCTAAATATTTTGTTTTTGGAAAATTTAAGAAACCCTGACTCATGCCCAAGACCACGTGTCCGTCATCACCAAAGTTGCCTCGGCTTGAGAACTTGGGTACGAGGGGGGAAGGTCATGAAATGAGCACCCCCGCTCGCCCGATCAAAGGATCGGCCTCTACTAATATCATATGTTGTTTTTGAAAACACATGTGTTCTTATTCCGGTTATTAATCCAACTTACTATGTGATGCGCACAGCATACACGTATAGACTAAATCTCTTGATTTGGAACAAAACATCTCATGTTTGTTTTTCGAAAATGGTTTGAAAGTGCTACTCGCAAGTAGGCTAAAGCGCGGATTTGCCACCCTCAGGTGGGCTTAGAAAAACATGATTTTGCCACTCCGCAAAGTGGGCTTAAAACTCACAATCATCAAGTTGTTGCAATTCAGGCAATCAAGCCTTCATCCGTAGGCATTCAAGCAGTTAAACACTTAAGCAAATAGCCTCATGGCAAGCATGCTGTCATGGCAACACTTACACACATGCAAGGATGCTAAAGCGTAAACACTTACAGTGTACTCCGAGCCAAAACAGAAGCTAGTTAGAAATCATGCATGATCCTAGCTATGTCAAGATGCCTAATGCAACACATGCACAATGCAACTAAGTAGGCTCGGCTATCTAAGATGGCATATCAATGCGACATTTGATACATGTATTCAAAGAAGTGTATTGAAATACAATGCAGTTTGAATGATGCGCTGAGCTCGGTGCATGCAATACGAATGAATGATGCACGCATGCAAAGCATAAGTATGCTAATTGAAACATGCCCTAATCTAACCACTGAAAGCAGATAAATAAAAGAGAGAAAGACGTGGGGTTGGAAGACATTCACACACACACGCACACTTATTACAACATTTTCCCTCTCGACGGAGGGTCCGAATAAAATGAAAGCTAACTAGCTACGCTATTAAGCTAACTATTACAAACCAAATTGAATAACTAGCTAATCTAAGCTAATTAGAATATTACAAAGCACTAAGCTAAATTAATTACAGCACAGGTAATTAACTACAACTAGATAACAAAAATGATAAATGGCCTTGCGGGCGAGGGAGATATGCATGCTCGATTACGTCCTCCCGGAAATCCACTGCCTTGCCTCAAGACGCCTCTGTTTGCACTCTTTTGAACCTTTGAAAATTACACCGATTTCCATATTGCTTCTTTCTGATCTCAAGAACACCTTGAGGGCTAAAATTCCTCCTATTGCTACAACAGAGCATAGACAGAGGCAAGACAGTGTATTTGCAAGGAAATGTATGCACTTCCACACTCCTTATCATATCTCAAGCTCAAAGGAGTATGGCACTTGACTCTCGAGCCGCCAACCAATCATTTTCAATGCATGGTGGCCAAAGGATCAAGCTTGCGCAAAACTCAATGAATGCACACATAAGACTCGAAAGGCCTCCACCCTATCATACACAATCAAGGGCGTCGGCGACGAAGAAATGAGGCACGTTTCATCACTTCAAGTATGAAACGTCCCTCGTTTCTCGTGTTTGGATTAACGTCCGATCCAAACACATGCAATGCAACACAACATGTTATCTTGGCCATGTTTTACTTGATTCAATTTTGTTTACACATTTTAGATTACCAATTAGTCCCTTAATCAGTTAAGTCCAAAAGTGAGAGTCCTCTAATTTTGAAAGAGTGAATTAGTGGGATGCAATGGCACATACTCCAGCACTGAAATGGCATGACAAATGATGCTAAAACATTCTAACAACTCATGCAATGCATGCCAAGAGCCAAGAACATTAAAGCTAGCAAAGACTATAACACAAGAGGCATGCAATATCAAGCTTAGACGACCAAACCAGCCCAAAATAGAGCTACAACATGGCAAATCAATAGCAAAAACATGCTCAAACTAAGGCTCAAAAGAGTATAAAATCATTCTCCTTTGGTAGCTCACAAATAAGGCACAAAAGCACAACTCTCAAAAGCTCTCAAGGAGTGAAAGAAGTGAGAACATGACACATGTAAATGCTCTAAAATAACATGTTAAATGATGCCAAGACATGCAACCATCACAGGTATAGCATGCTATGGTGCTCAAAACTCAAGACTAGCTAAGGCACTTGCATCATAGCCATATCAAGCAAGCCCCAAAGGACCAAGATGACTCAAAAAAATCCTAAGGCAGGTCAAAACAATGCTAGAAACATGATGAAGTGTAGCAAAAACAAGTTAGCATGGTAAGCCAAAACATTAAGCATGCAAGGCCAATGAGCGGGATTACACTACAAGTACCAAAACTAAGCAAGAGGTGACTCTACCAACCAAAATCAAAGTTGTACCATGGAAAATAATGGCTAAAAACATGCTTGAACTAAGCAAATTCAAGGCACAAAGGCATGCTACTTTGTAAGGCTACAAGTAGGATTATACTACAAGTGCAATAAGCATGCAAGAGGGGACCAAGACAGCCAAAAAAAGAGTTATGGTAGGTCTAAAAAGTCACAAAAATGAGCCTAAACAAAGCCACTAAGAAGTAGAAACACATGCTCTTTTGATGGGCCATCAACACATGCAAACAAGAGAAGTGGAGGGGGGACCACCCCCACCCATTTGGGAACTCAAAACCACTTTTCCACCACTGAAATTCCTCTGAGCTTTAGTGGTAAGAAGGCCAAAAAGAGATGGTCCCAAAGGCCTTAAGAGATGACACAAAGCCAAGCAAAACAAGCCACCAAAGGGGGTAAACCACCCCTAACTCAAACTAAGCCTTAAACAACTATTTTAAGCACTTTAAAACAAGAGTTTTTGTAGTTGAAAGCTAAGCCTAAAATAGCATGCAAAGGTGGCTGAATATGCAACCAAAACAAGGCTCAAAAGGGGATAAAGGGATTACCTTTGAAGCACAGCCACAACATCAACTTCTTGAGTCAAAAACCAACCTTTTGAAGCTCCCACAAGACCCTAAAGCACCTTAGCAACAAAGTAGAAGCGTTTGGCTAAGAGGTTGTGTGCAAAAGTGTGAAGAAAATGCAATTCTAAGCAATATAAGGCACAAAAATATATAGAGAGAGAGAGAGAAATTCAAAGAGAGAGAGAGTAGCTATGTTTTGCTTCTCAAAATTCTGAACCTTTTGAAAGGGGGAGAGAGCTCCCCTTATATAGAATATGCAAGCAAAAGCTTGCTTGAATCCCTCCCTAGGGAGGATGCATTCTGTGCCTAATAGCTGGTACCAAAAATATCTGCAGAAAGTACAGAAAAGCTGCCGACCAGTTAAAAGGGTTGATCGACCACCCCACCTGGTCGAACGACCACCAAAGGTGGTCGATAGGGACAAAAACTGGTCAACAGGGGGGGAAAGGTGGTCTGCACAAAGAGAAGAAGGTGGTGGCAGGCTACCGACCACTTAAGGTGGTCGATCGACCACCCACCCTAGCCGACCGACCACCACAAGTGGCTGACAAGGGAGAAAATTGGTCGACAGGGAAGAAAAGTGGTCTACACCACTGTTTCTCCCTCTAGGCAAAAGAGGGGGGGGACCAAGAGTTGGCTTAAAATAAGCACAAAACCAAGAAAGTTCAGAGACTCAGAGGCAAGGCACGCGGCCAAAAACCTCGGGGACTCCAAACGAGCGTGAACATACACAATCATCGAGCACTCAATCGATGACGTCCAAGTCATTAGGACGGTCAAAAATGGGGTGTCTACAAGCCTCAGCATTTTTCAACCCAAAAGGCACGAATCGGTAACAGTAAGTACCCCACAGCGTGGTGAATGTAGTCTTTTCTCTGTCCTCTGGTGCCATCAGAATCTGATTACACTCGAAAAACCCATCCATGAACGATAGCAATGCATGACCTGCAATGAAGTCTACCAACTCATCGATGCGCGGCAATGGAAAGTTGTCTTTCAGACTAGTTATGTTCAAATCTTGGAAGTCGACACAAACCCTAATTTTTCCGTCCTTCTTCGGGACTGGGACAATGTTAGCCAACCAGGTCGGATACTCAGACACTATCAAGAATCCTGCATCAATTTGCTTGGTGACCTTTTTCTTGATTTTTAGTGCCCAATCCGGATGAACTCTGCACAGTTTTTGTTTGACTGGTCGGGGCTCAGGGTCAAGAAGGATCTAGTGCTATACAATCTCAAGGTCGATTCCAGGCTTGTTTTCGTAGGACCACGCGAAAACATCTTTGAAATCTTTTAATAAAGCGATTAATTGCTCGCGTTCCTCCAACGACAACATGGACCCGATCTGGACCAAGCGTGGATCCTTCTCAGTACCCACATTAATGGCAATGATTTCATCAATACAGGGCTTAGCACATCTCTCCTCCTCTTGATTAATTAAGTTTTTCAAAGCCAGAGGAATTTCTTCCTCTTCGTTTTTATTAAAATTCTAAAAATCTTGGTCAATGCAATAAATCAGCAGCACAGAGAAGTACACAGAATCTACAGTGCTTTCATTCATAAGTTTCGGCTCTTCAGTTACAACAGACTTAAAAGAAAAAGAAAAAGAAGACCTAGACAGGACCTTAGCATCCGAGTTACCACCCCCGGGAATGCCAGACTCAGACTCCCCGAACTGACTTGAATCTGATCCCGACTCCACAGGCTCAGTGGAATCAAATTTCGGCTCATTATCCAATTCGAAACTAGAAAAAAAGCCCTTCCCCAGCTACCAAGTAAGACATGGTGCCCTCGATGCATCCAAAATGCCACTGGTTGGGTACACACCTAGTTCCTCCTCGATCATAGAAACAGTAAAGTTATCCTCCAAGTTCTTTATGTTGGTCACAGGATCTGTCAAGAGATCGGCCAGTGTTGTCTCTACTTTAGCCTCGTTGTTGCCTGAGTCATCTTCCGTGCTTTGGTCAGTGTTAACGCTTGGTTCAGCCCTTTCTTCATCACTATCTTGAAATTGATGATCGAATCTGGGGACACGTTTTTTCGAGGAATTCACCCAAGGCTCGGGAAAGCCACAAAATGAGAAATCCTCTCCCTCTTTAACAAAATGCCCATTCAACGTCCCCCGAATTAGCCTGTGGACCAACTCATAGTGCTTCCCAACCCTTTTGGCCGTAGTTATATCCCTCATTTTTTTCTCCCTTTCTTATCCAGTCCTCTTTGGTGGGCACATAGCCCAACCCAAAAGCATGCGGGTTATGTAGCACCTCGGCTAATGCTGCAACACCTTTTTGTCTGCTCCTTCTGAGCCCCATTCTTGGAATATGCCGCAGCTTGTTCATAAAGTAGATAGACTGGGCACTGACGTACATACCTTCGTCTACGGCTAGGATTGTCTACACTACTTGGGCTTCCGCCAGAGTGAATCCTGAGAGGAATACATCCTCATCACCATGATTTATCTCTAGCAATGGTGTAGGCGATGGATGGATGGATGGATGAGTTCCTAAAAACGGTTGCTACTCTTTCCTCATGAGGGTACTTCAGCATTTGATGGAGGCTGGAGGATACAGTCTTTATGTGATGTAACCAAGCCCTCCCTAACAGCAGGTTAAAGGTAGCCGACATATCAAGTATATGGAACTCGATCTCTTGCTCCGATAGGCCCACCTAGACTCGCACTTTCACTGTCCTGTAGACACCCCATTTTTGACCGCCCTTAAGACTTGGGGGCCTTAGGTTGATCACTCGGTGATGAAGGCTATGCTATGCAAATGTTCGATTTCTTCAGTAAGAGGAGCTTCAAATCCCAACCTTACACCCCATTTTGGACCAAAACTATTTTGACCGAAATGATTTTTAGACCTTAAAACCCTCTCTTTCAAAATGTTTTTAAAAATGATTCTACAATGTTCCGAGGCTCACATTTCATTAAATGTTGCACTTTTTAGTAAACCGAGCAAGGACAAAGTGGAAATAAATGGAAGAGAGGTGAACTCTTTGAAAAAATCTTCAAAAGATCTTATTTGAAGGTTTGGAGTTGAAGGAAATTGGAGGAGAGGGAAGAAACCTAGTTGGGGAAGAAGTTGGGCATAAACTGTTAAGAGAGGACTGGGCAACTTCACTAAATTAGGCCTATCCTTTTATACACTTGGATTTCAGCTATGAGGACACCACCATTGAAAAGTGGACTTCCAGGGCTTCATTTTACACTCAAGAATCTCCTAAAGCCGAGTATGTATGAGGGAGATATGGCTGGTTGAAGTTGAGCATCAATCCAATTAGGACCAAAACTGAGCAGTCTTCACTAAAAGAGGCATATTTTTTTCACACTTGGAATTTTTATGTGAGGCTACCACCATTGGAAAGACGACTTCCGAGGATTCAATTTAGACTCAAGAATGACCTGCAAAGGAATCCAGATGAAGGAGATATGCATGTTTGAAGTCGAAGCCAGAAACCAGTTTTTGCTTGTCAGCCACCAGTGAGTTTTTTCGGCCATCATTGGTGCAAAAATCAGATATTTTGTAGATATTTTCCCTCCAGTAGTTCTACACTACTCCAGCTGTCCCATTTTGAGATATTTTCGACCTGAGCTCTCATTTTTCTATATATAAAGGACCTTCTCTATTGTTTTCAAGGTTATAAATTTTGGGAGCCTCTCTCTCTACAATCCTCTCTCTCTAAATTTCTCTCTCTCTCTCTCTTGCCCTTTTGTGCATACAAGTAGAGATATACTTCTAGTTTGCCTATCAACGCTTAACCAAAATTGCTTATCTTTGGGCTAAGGTTACTTGGGACCCTCTTTGAGCTCTAAAAGGTGTTTGTGGCTTGGAATGTTGCCTATTTTGTGCCTTAGCTTCAAGAGGTATAACACTCGTTATTTAAGTTGCTTTCAATACTTACTTTGTCATCTTTTTTCTACTATTTTGGGGCTGGTTTTGGAATGCAAAAAGTTCTGTTTTGGTGACCTAAAAGTGGTGGTTTGAGCCCTTTTGAGTTAGGGGGTTGTCCATTCCTTTTGCTTCTTAGCTTGTTAAGCTTTTTGAGCTATTTTTCATCACTTTGAAAACAACTTTTTTGGGCCTTTTAACCATTGAATCTTAGAGATTTTTCAGTGGTAAAAACCAACTTTTGTCCAAAATTGGAGGGGTTAGTCTCCCCTCCTTGTGTCATGTTTGCATGCCTACTTAACTTCATGAGTTAGCATGCTTTTCTAGCTTACCTTAGCTCTAGTCTAGCATGTTTTTGCCTCTGTTTTGACCTGTTTTGGCTCTGTTTTGGGCTGGTTAGTTCAGTTGAGGCTTGTATTGTATAGTTGTAGTGTTAACTCCTTCACTAGCTTACTGTTTTAATGCTTTGATCACCATTGTTTTGAGTTGAAAGCATGTTTTAGTGTTGTTTTGCACTTCATTTCAGCACTTTAATCTCTGCAATCTCCCTCAATTCTTCACTTTTTTATTTTCTTTGAAAGTGGTTTTAAACCACTTGTTTGCCTAAGTGTGAAATTGAGGTGCTACACCTAATGGTTTAATCTCTTAGAGGGTTCATTATCAACAGTGTAATGCCTCTTTCATGCCCAAAGCTGCTTATGGTTTGAGCCATCTTTCCTTTAGAGGACACTCACCAATGGACAAATCGATTAAAGAATGAATTGGTAATTTAAAATGAATAAACAAATTGGACAATTAAAAGAGGCAAGATAAGTATCTTTCGTGTTGCATTGCATGTGTTCGAATCAGACGTTAATTCGAACATAAGGAAAATGAGACATTTCATACTCAAAAATAATGAAATGTGCCACTTTCCTGGATCACCATCACCCTTAATCATGCATGATAGGGTGGTGGTTGTTTTGGTCTTGTTTATGCATTTATTAAGCTTGTACAAACTTGGTTCTTTGGTTATCATGCATGGAAATTGCTTGATTGGTGGTTTGAGGGCCAAGAGTTACACTCCTTTGAACTTGTGTAATGATAAGGAGCATAACAGTACAAACACTCCTTGAGAATACACTGCTTTGCCTCTGTTTGCTCTCTGTTACAGCAAAAAGAAGTTCAGGGCAGGGGTGGCCGACCAACCACCACCAATGGCTAACCAGCCACCACCAATGGCCGACGGCCACCATTGGTAGCTGACCGGTCATCAATGAAGGAAGTTACTCTGTGTGATGGAAAAGGGAAGCAGAGGTGTTCTGGAAGTTAGCAGCACTGTTGGTGTTCAAATATGTGCAAACAGAGGCGTTCAATGGCAAGGCGGTGGCTTTTCAGGTGGAGAAACCGAGCATGCATGCATCCCTCGCTTCCCGAGGCCATTTAATTGCTTTGTTTAGTTAATTCATGTTGTAATTAATTAGCTTAATTGCTTTGTAATTAGTTACCTTAGTATTTAGCTAATTAATTCAATTTGTAATATTTAATTAGCTTAGAATAAGTTAGTTAATTTGTTTCAATTGTGTAATAATTAGTTAGCTCAATTAGCGTAGCTAGTTAGTTAGCTTATTCATTCAGACCCTCCTTCGCGAGGGCGTAATGTTGTAATAAGTGTGCGCGTGTGTGTGTATGCCTTCCAACCCCACGTCTTTCTCCCTTTTATTTAATCGCTTTTTATGGTTAGATTAGGGATCATGTTTTGATTAGCATACCTTATACTTACATCCATTCATTCGCATGCACCAAGGCTCGGCGCATCATTCTAACTGCATTGTTATTTCAATACTTATTTGAATACGTGTTTAACCGCATGTTATCAAATCAAATCATATGCCATATTAGGAGCCGATCCTATTGATTGCATATTGCATGTGTTGCATTAGACATCTTGTATAGTTAGGAACCATACACATTTTTCTAACTCATGTTTTCTTAACTCGGAGTACTTGGTGAGTTTTATGCTTTAGCATACTTGCATGAGTGTGATTACCATATTGCCATGTTTCGCATGCTTGCTATGAGGCTATGCGCTTAAATGCTAAACTGCATGAATGCTTGTGGATGAAGGCTTGTTGTTTGAATTGGAACAATTCAACGAATGTGAGTTTTAAGCCCACTTTGTTGTGGCAAATCATGTTTTAAGTCCACTTTGTTATGGCAAATCATGTTTTAAGCCCACTTTGTTTGGTGGCAAATCCGCATCTTTTAAGACCATTTGAGGGTGGCAAATTCAAACCATTTTTGCAAACAAACATGACTTGAAATGTTCCAATTCTTGCGACGTAGTCTATACGTGCTTACGCGCATCACATAGTAAGCATGGTTTTAAAAACCGG
This sequence comes from Camellia sinensis, assembly GCF_004153795.1. Classification (NCBI taxonomy): domain Eukaryota; kingdom Viridiplantae; phylum Streptophyta; class Magnoliopsida; order Ericales; family Theaceae; genus Camellia; species Camellia sinensis. Next base: position 2,424,046 of record NW_021024644.1, on the reverse strand, counting down.
ACCGGACCGGCCGGTTCAACCGGTGACCGGATGGGGTTCCGGTCCGATCAGCCCCCTTAAACCGGCCAATTGTAAAAACCGGCCTATTTATTGAAAACCAGTGAACCCACCGGTTAAACCGGTGAACCGGTCGACCCGGTCACGGGTTGATCGAACCGGACCGGTTTCAAATTTTTTTTTTTAATTTTTTCTTTGTTTTTTTTTATTTCGTTTCTTTCTTTCTTATTTTATATATATATATATATATATAATATAAGAATATAAGAAAATTTTAATTTGAAACTCTTTTTCAAGGGTCTCCTCTTGTAAGGAATCAATTGGTGAGAGAGATGGATGAACTCGTGCACAAAGCTAAATTATACAGGACAAATTGGCACTTTTTGAGTTTTTGGAAGGATTATATATTTTTGTATAGATGTATATGGAAAATATTAGGTAGACTAGTAGTTATATTTTTGGATACACTACTAGTTATATTTTTGGATGGGTGTGTATAGAAAATATTTGGTAGACTACTAGTTATATTTTTGGGTTGATGTACATGGTCTGGACCTGAATCCACCATAAAACTTGATGTTGTTGTGCTGGAAGGTGATTTCAACAATGAAGATGATGAGGGTTGGACCGAAGAAGAATTTGAAAGCCATGTTGTGAAAGAGCGTGAAGGAAAGAGACCACTTTTGACTGGGGATCTGCAAGTGACGCTCAAAGAAGGTGTGGGAACCCTGGGAGAGCTTACATTTACTGATAACTCAAGTTGGATAAGGAGCAAGAAGTTCAGGCTTGGCCTGAAGGTCGCCTCAGGCTTTTGTGAGGGCATACGTGTAGGTGAGGCAAAGACAGAAGCTTTCACTGTTAAAGATCACAGAGGGGAATGTAAGCTGCTTAGTGTTTATTTTTGAACTCCTTTTTAAAATTATTTTTTCTGGATTGTCTTTGGAATATTGTTGTTGACTTCTTTTCATTTACAGTATACAAGAAGCACTATTCACCTGCTTTAAATGATGATGTCTGGAGATTGGAAAAGATTGGCAAAGATGGGTCATTCCACAAGAGGCTAAATAAGTCAGGAATATTCACGGTTGAAGACTTTGTTCGACTTGTTGTCAGAGACTCTCAAAAACTACGGACTGTAAGTGCATGCTTGGTTGTTGAATAAGAGTATCCATTCTTTATAATTGTCTGCTGACTCCTCTGTTGGTTGTAGATCCTTAGCAGTGGTATGTCAAATAAGATGTGGGATGCTCTCATAGAACATGCTAAGACTTGTGCCATGAGTGGGAAGCTTTATGTGTATTATGCTGATGATACAAGAAATGTTGGTGTTGTCTTTAACAGTATTTACGAGCTAAGTGGCCTTATAACTGGTGAACAATATTTGTTATCTGATTCCCTGTCTGATAGCCAGAAGGTTAGTATGAGACGTTTTTTTTGGCAATGCAATTCTTGTTTTATTAAAACACTTCCTTGAAACCAAATAATAATGCCATGAATTCAGTAGACACTTTACACCCCTCCCTTCCGCTGCCAGCGTTTGTTCACTTTTGGACCGGGTTGGTAAACATGTTGATTGTATATTTGATCAAGTTCTGAGTAAAATACTTATCCTTAAATCTAATCTTTGATTGGAAATGTTAATCACAGGCAGGTATATATGTTTAGGTGTGATTTTGGGTGTTTCTTTTCTTCAAACAAACTAATCAACCAAACTAGAATTGGAGTGCTTACTATTACTAATTGTTGTTCTTTTTTCCTTTTCTCCTGGTACCACCCCTGGAAGGTTGTCATAAAGCTCATAATTAGAGAATGTGATGCTTATGGAAACCTGTAAATTTTGTTGTTGCAGTTATATGTGGATACCTTGGTGAAGAAAGCATATGATAACTGGAACCATGTTGTCATATATGATGGCATTTGAAGCTTAAACAGTTTGGCTGGTTGCACTGGAAAAATCTGAAACCACTTGCTTATTAGTCCGTCTACCCATGTACCTAAAATCAGTTGTTGAAATCCTCAATTTTCTCTTGTGCGTTTTGCTGTTCCTCTTGAAATGGATACCTCCACAATATTCTCAAATATTTTAATTCTATTATGATGTCAGTAGACTTGTGAAAATGATAATGTCCAATCCAAGAAATTGGAATCCTTGCCATGATTTATATAGGAAAAAAATGTGTTGTATGGACTTTAACAATTTGCTGCTAAACAACCCGTAATTTACCTCTGCTAAGTAGTTAAAACCATATTGTGGTGTTGAGGCTTAACTTTAGTCGACAAGTTCTTATGGTGCTGCAACTTTGCTCCAGTCTGGCACTCTTAAAATTTGTCAAACTTTAGAGTTGAAAATCATTTGACGAATAGGGGCAATCTTGACAACATCCAACTAAAGATAGGAACGAAATTGTTAAAATGTACAAATTAGTACCCACCTGATTTTTTGAGAATTGGTGAACTTGGTAAAGGGAATTATTTGTCCAATTTATTGACAATATGGATAGGAAGATAGGAAGATAGGAGTTATTGACAATATGGATCAATTTCAGTTGCCGTGTTTGGTTTCTGCTGTGTGGCATTATATTGGATCTGGAATGGTGGCTCATCCAATTTATTCTATAGACATAAGAATGCTATTGTTTTATTTACAATTTGATAATGGTAGTCATTTAATTTGCTAATGTGACCTTTGCTTTTCATGGACATTTTTCATTATTTGTCCAATTTTAACTGACATTATTTATCTTTTTCTTTGGTACAGATGGATGAACTCGTGCACAAAGCTAAATTGTACAGGACAAATTGGCACTTTTTGCATTTTTGGAAGGATTATATATTTTTGTATAGATGTATATGGAAAATATTAGGGTAGACTAGTAGTTATATTTTTGGATGGGTGTGTATAGAAAATATTTGGTAGACAACTAGTTATATTTTTGGGTTGATGTACATGGATAAAAATTTAAAACATAATAACAAGTACTTGTTATGTGTTTAATTTTTATGCTAGATGAAATATGTAGTTTCGAATTATTTGCGGATGTAAACTTATAATAGTTGCTGACTTTAATTAAACAGGTTTAGAAATGGTTGATATATGTATTTTGTTGAATGTTGATGATTCAATTTATTTGTTGGTTTGAATGATTTCTTCTTTTTACAGATTATATTGAATAAATTGGATGAATTATTATAAATTACAGGTTTATTTTGTTGGGTATTGGCGACCAAAATTTGGTTTTGTTTTTATAGTTTTGGCGACCAATTGATTAGTCGCGAAATGTCACAATTGGCGACCAAACTTTTTGGTCGTTGAATGTGATAATTGGCGACCAAACTTTTTGGTCGGGAAAATATCACTTTTCGCGACCAAAGTGTTTTAACGACAAAATGGATTAGTCGCATTAATTAAATATTTAGCGACCAAAAATTTAGTCGCGAAATCTAACTTTTGCCGACCAACCACAATTTTGGTCGCGAATTACTTTTGCCGACCCTCAATTGGCGACCAAAGTAGCGACCAAAAAATTTGGTCGCGGATAACTTTTGCCGACCAAAAATTGACTTTTAGCGACCAATTTTTTTGTTGCCAAAAGTGTTAATTCTTGTAGTGGCACTTTATTTTCTAAGTATTAATGGTTGAATAAAAAACTATCCTTACATTAAATAAAAAAAAACAAAATAACCAATACCTATAATTTTAAATAGATATAGTTTATGCTAAATTCAGATTCAAAATTTGAAAAAATAAATAAATAAATAGTTTCAAACTCCATCAAAACTATGAATGAGCCGTGTAGTTCATCGAGAACAATTGTAAAATTTTGTATATTTAATATTTTTTGATGTTGAATTAATTAATAGTATTTGTTAGGTTTTTATTCTTGGCAATCCTATTTGACAAAACTCCTTTTAATTGTAATTGTATTTGATCTTTTATTTCAGTGAGGCTATGAGTTTTAGATACGAATTCAACCCGAATTATACCTATACAGAGGAGTTTGTGATCTTAATCCTATCATGTTTGTCACTTTGCTGACTATGTCGGGAATCGAGCTGCCCAGTCAGCTTGCGGGGGTCCAGAGGATAGTGCCTCTTGTCGGGTCCGGGGCAGCGCCCAGGCAGGGTTGAGGAGTAGCGCCCCTGAAGCAAAAAAGAAAATTGCAGTCAAAGTTATTTGCTCGCTCAAGCGGTCATTCCTACGCTTAAGTGGAGATTGTGACCTTTCAAAAGTTTCACCTACCTGCAAAAGTACTGGGAGTTGTTTTTTCCGCTCGAGTGGCTATTCCTGAGCTCAAGCGGCCATTCTTGCACTCGAGCGAAGATCGCAGATCTGTTTTCTATAAATATGCTTTTCAGTCCGATTTTAGGGTACGACTTCCAAATCTTGTTAATGGGTATTAGGGTTTTTATCTGAAATTTATTTACTTGTTTCCTTTGATATCTGTGAGAGATTAATCATGAATTGAGTGGATCATATCAATGAGTTTGTTTGTTTTATTGATTCAATACAAAAGATAGAGTTGTTCTTTGGTGGATTCCGTGGAATTTGAACTTGAAACTTTGGTGGATTATGGAGTGGCTCATCGTCGTAGATTCGACATCGACATTGTGGATTCAATGTTGGGCAAGACAATTCTGAGATGAAGACCGTGGTGGAAGGGGCATATAGAGGTCGGCTTAGTTCGGGCGTAGATTCGCTAGGTAATTGAGAGTACACTTGTGTAATTCCTTTTGTCTTCTTAGTGGAACGTTTCATGACTTTTACCCATGATTTTTTATTATTATTATAATTGAAGGCGCTCCAATTGTGGTTTTTCCACGTTAAAATCGTTATATCAATTTGTCTTGATTATTTGATTGGGATTGTTATTTACTAGTTAAAATTGATACATACTCACAAATCAATATCTAGGGAATTTCTAGATTTTTCAGTGTTGATATATTAAAATTTTATTTGTCATTTAAGAAATTTAAATTAAGAGATTGGGGAATTTATTAGAAAATTATCTTTCAAATACTTGTATATATCTCAATTAGTCCTTAAGATATTGGGTTAAATTTCTCTAATACTGTCATCTCAACTTGAGAGATCGTTTGGGTTTGGGAGGCCTATTTTTTGATCGATTTCGATGATTTATATTGTTCACTTTTTAGAGCTAAGCTCATTGAATAAAATATTTATATAAAAAATCAAAATGATTGGACATTGATAGCTATATGTTTTAATCATATTTGTTTTAAAAAAAATAAACAAACAAATTTGATTCAAATATATAATTATCGATATCCGATCATCTTAATTTTTTACATGAATATTATACTCAACGAGTCATAAAAAGTGAACATTCAGATCACCAAAGTAGATTCGGAAATACACCTACCAAGCCCAGACGTTCTCTCAAGTTGAGATAACCAACATGTGAGAAACCCAAATAAATCCTATTATTTTTGACATGTGATCCATTAAATCCTAATTCTCATATTTAACGTATTTTATGGACAATTTTATTTTTATAAATATTTTTTGAACCCTTAACAATTTAATGATATAAACATTCACATTAAATAAATTTAACAATGTGAATGTTTATATCATAGAACATTCACACTGTCAATATGAATATTAATACGCGCTTCACCATATTATTATTATTAGTGCTATTTTGGTAATTACGTACCTAAAATTTTTTGAACCAGCAAGTCCTATTTAGTAAAGTTGAGAATATTATCATTTTTTTAATTTTTATTTTAAAAATTAAGAACATTATCAATTTTGCATAGTAATATTTCAAATAATTGTTTAACTAACTGATAAAAAAGAAACAGAGTATGAGATTAAATATTTTTGCCCTTTTACTTATCAGTTTTTCTCAATTTTAAAAATGAAAACATTATCAGTTTTTTCATTTTTAAAGTTTTTTTTTTCTTTTCAGTTTTGAACATCAATGTTCCATCATCATGCTCCGTTATACACACAAATCCACATGTGTGTGGATTTCATACTCATGTGAAAGATTTGGTAAAAAATTTAATAGATTATTTGAGATCCCTAGCATAACTCTTTTGAAATATATAAAAGAATTTATTAAATTTAATAATAAATGTCTCAAGATTGACATATTTTTTATCCTTATTTTATATTCTAAAGATACTTGTTAGCAAAACCTAATATTAGTTCATAAAAAGCATATTCTCATAATTAATAATAAATAAGGTTTCTAGACCCAAAAATAAATAAGATTCCATCCCCTATCGATATTCCAACTTCTGAGGGACTGATTGGTTTTCGATACAAAAATTTAAGAATAGTTTATCGTAATTCAGTTCACAGGTTAAAATTTTTAAAAATATGAACAAAATCAAGCCAAATCCTTTAAAGGTTTTTATTTTCATTGTTTAGTTTAATATGTGTAGGAAGTTTCTCAAGTTACTTATTTTTCTTTTCATTTATTTTTTTTTAACTTCAATTTCATTTCGACGTTGATAAAGCCTTCATTCATCCTATTCACAAAATATTTTCTCTATAAAAAAGAAAAAGAAAGAGAAAAAGAAAGTCTGTATTATTTTTTGCATTATTTATATGATTTTTACAATTTTATATTTATTGAAAATTTTGTATTTCTATAGTAATTATTATATAATATAAAGAATTTATTTTGTCTTCACATATTTTATAAAAGTTAACAGGACTAAATTAAGTGTAGTCATATATATTATAAAAGTTAATATATTATAGGGACCAGTTTAGTTTTTATTCACCTTATAATTGACCAAAACCGGTTGCTTAGATTAATTATTGATTTATATTTTTTTTAATCAGACTTTATATATATATATATAAAGATAATTACGTGTTTGGAAACTGAAGATTTTTGTCGCGTTGAATACATGATCCTCAGATTTTGGTTCATCAATTGTATTAGCTTTTTATTAGTTTTTAACTTTTTTACTGACTTTAGTTTTGGGTTTCAATAACAAAACCAAAGCACCATACTAAAAACTCATAATTTTCTTTAAATAAAAAAGGAAGAAAAAAAATGTTCGGTGAAAAAAATGTGTCCAGAAACTAAAATCCGATTAAAGAAGCCAATAGTTTCGAACAGGGCTTAAAGTTTTAGAGTAAATTAACAACATATCCTAATAGTTGGATTTAATTCTCATTTTTTAATTCGTTACTGAAAGTTGATCCTATAATAATCGTCGGCAAAAAAAGATTTTTGTGATAATTTTTCAGAATCTGTTGCTAAATATTGATAATTAGTGACCATTTTTTTGTGATATTTTAAATTTGTTGCTAAAAATTGACATTTAGCGACGTTTTTCTGTAAAAAAATTTCAAATTATCACTAAAACTAATAATTAGTGACTTTTTTTTATTTATTTATAAAAATACTACTAATTATCACAGTACTCTATTGAGTAATAAGTCCACTTATTAAAACCAGCATATAAGTTACCAAAGTTTTAAAGGGAACTTATGTGTAAATCCTAATAAGTGGACTTATTATTCAATAGATCTTATGATAATTAATGATATTTTTCATCAAACATTATTAAAAAACGTTACTAATTATTAATTTTCAGCAACAGTTTGAAAATTATCACACAAAATGTCACTAATTATAAGTCTTAGTGATAATTTAAAAAAATAGTCACAAAAAAGGTCATTAATTTTCAACTTTTAACGATAATTTGAAAAATTCATTACAAAAAAAGTCAATAATTGTAGGTTTTAGCGATAATTTATCAAAATCGAGACAAAAAAAGTCACTAATTGTAAACTTTTAGTGACATATAAAAAATCATTATAAAAAATTATTTTTATCAACAATTTCACTAAAACTTATTTTCAGTAGACATTTATGATAATTAAGTCCAACTACTAAGATTTATTAATAATTTACTCAAGTTTTATTGATAAAAACAAATGTTAGTTATCATGAGCATGCCATAAGCCAATCCATCTCTTGAGATTGACAAAATAGCCCATTGATAGTTTCAAATGTTTTTTAAATTATGGGTTAATTACTCATATATAGGTCCTATTATAAGGACTGTGCACCATTAAGTTTTATAAGGATTTGTATAGGTTAAAAAATTTTAATAGTTGGATTTAAAGACTTTTTATAACGGTTTTAAAAATGTCGTTAAAAATTAATAATTTGTGACATTTTTTTAAATTCGTCACTAAAGGATGGCAATTAGGGATTTTTTTTTATGAGAATTTTCTAAATATGTGGCTAAAAAATAACAATTAGTAATTTTTTTCTGTGACGAATTTGTTAAATTATCACTAAAAATAACAATTAGTGACACTTTTTACAAAAACACCGCTAAAAAAGTTTTTTTTTAATTTTAATTTTTACTTTTTACAAAAACACCGCTAAAAAAGTTTTTTTTAATTTTAATTTTTTTTTTTTTTTGTAGTAACAACTAAAAGTGATGGCACTTTTGATGCACTAAAAAGTCAAGAGGAGATTTGGCTTTGGAGCCGACTATTTTAATAATTTTTTGACTTTTTATGAAAGATATGAAAAAAAAAAATAGAGAGAATAATGCGACAAGATATAGTAATTTTGACTACACCCATCTTTCAAATTTTACTTTTCATTTAGGTCCTTAAATTACTATAAAATATTCTGCCTGAGCCCAAATATATAGGGCCAGAATGAAGCTTGCAAGAAATGGGCTATATTCAGATAAGTTGATTGAGGACCCAACTCAAAACCCAGCCCACAATTTGAACCAGACAGTTGTGGGTGATTCTATTTGCCGCCCTCAATAAAAATTTTGAAATTTTTATTTCTATTATATCCTACTGTATATTAATTAATAAGAACAATACACATTAAGGCCAAGTTTGGGAAGACTAAATAAGTGTACTTTTTGATTTTTTATGAAATATGTGTTGGATTTGGGTTGGGTTTGAAGTGATGTGTTAGAGAGGTGATGTGACTTAAATAAGATGATGTGACTTAAATAGGATAGTGACTTTTTGACTTTTTGAATTTTTTGGATGATGCCAAACTTGGCCTAAATCTTAAAATAAAATATATATTTTTTTCATAGTACATTCAAATCACTTATATGTATTTTTTATATTCAACTCTCTTTATCTTCTTTTTCAAGTTTTAATTATTTTCTTTTCATCTTCTTCCTCACTCCGAAACTCTAATTCATCCTGCCAAAACTTACCATATTATCAACATCATTATTTCTCATTAAAAAAATAAAATCAAAATTTTAAGTCATAAAAAATTACTGATTTGTGACAAAAACTAATATTGTTATTGTGCGGTTATTAATTCTACCATTAATATATCTCTATTTCCTTATTGTAAAACTGTGTTCTTTTAAATTCCAAAGCACCAAAAAGAAAAAAAAAAAAAAAAATGATGAGGCTCTATATTCGTTGAGGCACTGGCAACATTCGTTCTCCATTAATTATGCTATTCCTTAGTTTAGATCTGGCAACAATAGTGGTTGTTCACTATGAAACTCAAAGAGACAAAATGCAGCTAAAAACTATGTATAAATTAAAGTCTTAAATCAAAAAATCTTATTTTTTTTATCGTTCTCTTTCGTTGTTCTCATTTACCGGTGTCATATATCCTTATATGTGAACAAAATGAATAACTGTAATAAGAAATATGTCTAGAGTTTTTTTAAATGTTTTTGAAAGTGATGTAATTTGAGATTTTGGATTTGTTATTATTTGGATGTATTTTGAAGGGTAATGTAAGAAAAAATATAAGATATATTAAGTGTAAATTATAATTTTAAATAATTTCATAGAGTGTACTAAAAAATTGAAGGTAATAATTTTTTGAGTGCAAATAGAATCTCCCGACAGTTGTGAGCAAAGCCGCAGTGACAGCCCCAGATTCTTTGGGCTTAGCCCTGCCATTGCCCCTCCCTTGAAAAGTAAAATAAATAGGTTTAGACAGCATATTTACATTTTTAGACCATATTTTGCATTGCATTAAAATATATTGAATAAAAAATAATCAATATAAACAAATAGATTTAAACTCTGTTTTGGATTTTGAATCTTTAAAAAGAGTTTTTGAGTTTATTGTTTTTCATTTTCTTTTTAAAGTAAATTCGCTTAAATATTTTAAGTAATTTTTTTTTTTAGATGCATCTTAAAAAAAAATATTTCTTGAAAAGATAGAAGAAAAAAAAATTCAATAAATTCAAAAAAAAATTCAAAAATAAAGTGGAGCATTTTTTTATTAATTTTTTTTTAAAGAAAATATATCACCAGTTAGAGCTAATGGTATGGTAAAAGGTTTGTTATTGTAAAAAATATATAAATATATATATATACACATATATATAGCATAAAAACTCAATTTTGGCCTCTTCAATAGTTATCCAAACCTCGTGCTATATTTTTGTATTGTTGAACTTTGTCAAATTTGACACAATTTCGCTATTGTTAAAATTTTGTAGCATTTTTGTTTATACTTCTCGTGATGCAACTCACATATATATTTCTATTTTACACTATGATCTGTTGCCTGCATGACTCTTCTTCCTCGACTTAATTCTTTTAACCACATCAATATTGACCACGGAATCAGATATTGTTACCAAATCATTGCATAGTATATAGTCAAAGCCTCAAAAAATAGTAGAAATTTCAATTAAATTGCAAACCAATTGGCATAACATTACACTAGCATATCATCCGTGCTATACACGGATTATATTTACAATTATCTATATATGTGAATTGTAATTTTTAAATGTCTTTTTTTTTTTAAATGCCTTCTTTTTTTTTCTTTTTTATATTATATTAAAGTTTAATATTTTGATAATAATCATATGTGTTAGACTTTTCAATGAATTAAATGTCTGTTTTTTTATTATATTATATTAAATTTAATATTTTGATAATAATTATATGTGTTGGAATTTTTAAAATTTTTTTTTATGCTTGTTCTTAATGTATTAAAGTGTTATTATGATGAATAATAATCATATGGTTAGGACTTTTCAAGGAATTCATATGTGTTGGATTTCAAAGAATTTTTTTTTATGTTTGTTCTTAATGCATTAAAGTGTTATTATGATGGTAAGATTTAGGGGTTAGGAGAAATTAATAAATGCTAAGATTTTTTTTTTTTAAATCAAAAAATCAAAAAATTTAGATTGAGAGATTAGAACTCCCACAAGATTTGAAATTAAAAATCCCTTTTTACTTAATATATAATATAGATTGCATGCAAATACAAACATCAAATAACTTAAAATTAATAAATTAATATTAGATTCAGCATTAACTTCAAAAGACGAGCCCCAAAGTTTATGGCATGGAAGGCCACTGGTTGGGTTAAAAAAGTCTCGTTTATTTAATAAAATTATTTATTTATTTATTTGTTTTTTTCAATTTAGCTTCAAGCCCCACGCTTATCTAGGTCAATTCTACAGGAATGGATTAAGGATCATCATTATTGGAGCATGAAAATATGTTTGAAACATGAACTCTTATAATTTTAAATTTTTTAATACAATATATAATATTTTTTAAAATTTTAAGAGTGTGACCACCACTTCTGCTACTAAATCCATCCTTGTTCTTGCTTACCTATGGAGGTTTCGCGGAAGTCATCCATAACACTACTCATCATGTGATTTGGTCATTTATTGTTTATTTACTTGTACGGGGAGCAAATATTCCGCAGAGCCCGTACTCGTTTCGTCCAAGCTCCTTGTCTATCCGATTGACCTGCGAGCACAACGGCGGTGAGCTACCCGGCGGTGTGTGGCCGGAAAACCTCTCCAACGGTCAAGTTAGCACACACACTCTGGGAGAGAGAGAGGAGAGAGAGATATATCACAATGAGTGTTTCTCACCAAATGATGTTCCATCCCTAGCATGGGGGGCGCAATCATGCTTATATACTTTTTGCGCTTAACTCTGCACTCATTAGTCTCTCGACACGTGGAGATGCTCTCCCATCTGTCAGTACAGATCCAGTGAACACTACCTAACCAAACCGTCAGACAACATTAGCGGGAACTCGGCAGTCCAGCGGCATTACCTCGGCCTTACACGACCGTGCTGCGTAACGTGCCCGAGTGCTCCACTCGCCGAGCCCCATAACGGCCGAGCTCGGTAGTATTTCGGCAGAGCCGAGCTCAAGACAAGTCGGCCGGTGAACAGAAGACATTTCTTGCCGAGCTATGCGTGCGACCCATGGAACCCGAGTTGGCAGGCAGTCATCTCAGCCAAGTAAGCTCGGTCCAAACATGGGACCTGAACCTCGGGCTTGGGCCTCGACTGAGCAAGATCAACTCTAGGGAAGCCCCAGTTAGTTCGGCCTAAACAGGGGGCCCGAGCCACGACCGAGTGAAACCCACTCGGAACAGGCCCAAATTAGCTCGGACCAAACGTGCTCGGCCCTATCCAGTCCGACTTCCTCCACGACCCAAAGCCAGCTTATAAATCTTCCTTTCAATTGTCCCTTAATTCCGTCCGTGCAAGCGTGACTGGGATTACCTGATCCGACCGGGGTAGATTCTCCCTCGGTTCTTAGTTCGCAAAACGTTAACCGCGCTAATCCCTAAGCTCGGTTTCTTGATTTGCTCGGTTGACGTCTCAACTCGCTTTCCTGTCTCTTCAATACTGGCGCCGCCGTCAATGGGGACACGCGTCGATCATTCATTGGCCTCGAGCAGCCAACCTAGCCGTCTCTTCAGATTCAAATTTAGGCGGTTCTTTTCTCCTATAAACACGCCACATCCCCTTTCATTTTCTTCCTACTGTCTCTCTTTCATTCCAGACGACCTGCAGTGCCCTCCATTGCTTTTCAAGCTCCATTCTTGCTTTCTACCGCGTTTGTGCTTGAAGACTCGACTTCTACCCCATTCTGGTAAGTTCTTCGAACCTCTTTATCGCTTTTTCATTTGGGATTTCACATTTTTGGGCACGAAAAACCATTGGTTTTAGGATATAACCCCCCAAAATCCTCCTTTGCCCCTGCTCTCTTTACTGTTCTTCAACCTCAGTGATAAACACATGAGGATCTGGGGTGGGCCGGGCTCCAGGTCCTCGTTTGATCCCAAAAAACACCAACACCGAGCAAGTTGTAGGTTTGAAAAACTCGCGTATGAACCGAGGTAACAAAGTGCTGGACCGCTCGACCGGGCTAAAATGTGGCCCACTTAAGCGACCAAGCTTCTGGGTTTACCCTTGTGACCGAGATGGTTAGGCACTTTATCTGACCGGGCTAAAGTCAAGCTTGTTTTGCGCGACCGCGCTCCTGTTTACACTAAAACTTCCTTTTACTACAGAGTCCAAGGGGACCACGCACCAATACTGAGACTCTCTAAGGTCGAGCAGCCATCAACCGAGAAATTTGCCAAACTAACACAGCCGTGCTAAAACCAGCCGGCTACACATGGGGCGCTATCGCTTCCTAGTTGACACGCCGGTCGCACTAGTCGCGTTCCAGGAAGAATACGGTGTCCCCGTTGACGTACATCTAGAGCTCGGTGCCGAGGACACAACCCCTTGGGGCAGACTAGACCAGTGCCCTTTCACTATGCTTTCCATTATCGAAGGCGGTCTTCGCTTCCCGATCAACCCTTTAATGTGCGAGTTCCTGAGGCGCACCGGGCTAGCACCAACCCAAGTTTCAACCAACACTTATAAGATAATTAACAGGATAGCCGAGCTGAACAACCGACTAGGCCTGAGCCTAGGACTAGCCAAGATACTTCGCTAGTACACCCTAGGGCATACCGGAGATGGTCTCAACTACTATTTAAAAATCAGACCGGGCAAGGAGAAGATAGTAACCGGCACCCAGATAAAGACATGCACGACGATGACTTTTTCTGGGTGTCCGGTAATTATGAAACAGCCGACGTGCCAGGCTGGTATATCAGCAAGAACTTCGGTTCAACATGTAAGCCGTGCTAACTGCTTGGTCAAATTACTTTCCTTCACTATTCTGTACTTAATATCTTTTCTTCTTTTCTCTTTGCAGCCATTGAAGCTTTGCAAGCCTACTACTACAACCCCAACAAATCAACCATCAGAACCGTGCTTCAGTACAGTAACCGGGATTGCTACGAACTTCTCGATTACGTACCGACCTACAGATACTCCGCTTCCCGCCGGAGTAGAGTGACAGACTTCCTCCGAGCGTCGTCCCCACCTCCTGACCCAACACTACCGGACGTGCTCCTTATCCGGTTGACCGAAGCAGAGGAGATGGCGAAATGAAGCCGCATCAAAAATCTAATCACCACTATATCCACCGAGCTACCGAGCATCCCTTCCTGCACAGCCGTTGCCGGTCAATCAAGTGGGGCCATGGTCGCGTTGGCGTCAACCGCCGCGATGCAGACAAGCAAGAAAAGTCGTCGCGCTAGTAAAAAGCCTCGCATCTCCGATCCCTCAGCCGAGCTCATAGCGGAGCTGAACACTGAGCAACTAGCGGTCGCAACTGACCTAACACCTTCATGGAAGCCTTAACTGAAGCACCAGGGAAAAGAGATCCCGGCCAATGCTTCGGTCAAAGGGGACAAAGAGCACCTCCTCGCCTTCGATCTAACCAAACCCCTACTTCTGCCGAGCGATGTGACCGGCCACGATCACATGCCAGACACCCGGCTCGTGAAGTCCTCGATCAAGTCTATGACTCGGGTAAGAATTTCGCATGCTTTATTCAAATTTTTTCAAGTGTTTGCTCGGTTTCCTTTCTCTAATCAAACTCTCTTCTTGCAGGCCATCCAGAAACAATATCTGGTGATAGAGCGGATTCATAGACTCCGGTAGAAGGCGCCAGACGCTGCCAGTCAGGTTGAGCACCTTCAGACCGAGCTGGGGCGGTCGAAAGCTTCTTTGGAGATTACGAACTCAGACAACTCCAAATTGCTCAGCCAACTTGGAGCCGCTGAGCAAGAAAGAGGCGCTCTCCGGGCCGAGCTGGAAGCGTTGAAACAAGCAAGGAAGGATGAGCTGGATGAGGCGAACAATGAAAGTTTCAAGGAGGCCGAGGAAAACTACACCAAGCAAGTTCATGCCACCCAGGACATTTTCTTTAAGGCCGGCTGGATGGCTGCTTGCGAATAGCTCGGCCAAGGATCTGGAACCGACGTGTTTGCCTCTCCCACAGCTGCCTTCCTACCGACGTACATGGTGCCATACGCCAACGATGTCTTCAGCGCATTACAGACTGAGGCTGAGGAAGAAGGCGCGGAGGAAGCCGAGGAAAATGCCAAGGGAGATAACCGCCCAAAGCAGGCCAGCCAAGTTGAGACCGGGGTCCAAGAAACCACAACCACGGTCGACCTGGAGACAACTGCAACCAGGGATGACTTTGCCGACCTATCTCCCTTAGTTTAGTTTTCTTTTTCTTTTTTCTTTTTAAGAATGTAACCGGGCTGCCAGTCCCACCGTATGTAATTCTGTTTCACATCAATGAAAAGTTCTGATTTCGTTAACTGTTGTACTGCATGTTGCACTGTGTTCCAGCTTGCGAATAGCTCGGCCAAGGATCTGAGACCGACGTGTTTGCCTCTCCCCCAGTTGCCTTCTTGCCGACGTACATGGTGCCATACGCCAACGATGTCTTCAGCGCATTACAGACTGAGGCTGAGGAAGAAGGCGCGGAGGAAGCCGAGGAAAATGCCAAGGGAGATAACCGCCCAAAGCAGGCCAGCCAAGTTGAGACCGGGGTCCAAGAAACCACAACCACGGTCGACCTGGAGGCAACTGCAACCAGGGATGACTTTGCCGACCTATCTCCCTTAGTTTAGTTTTCTTTTTCTTTTTTCTTTTTAAGAATGTAACCGGGCTACCAGCCCCACCGTATGTAATTCTGTTTCACATCAATGAAAAGTTCTGATTTCGTTAACTGTTGTATTGCATGTTGCACTGTGTTCCATCATCTCAGCAAAAACATTTGACAAAACGTCAACTATTTTAGCCGGGGTAAAGCACCTCGGCTAAACCTTTTCAGTTGTGCAAATCATCAACACCATTAGCCGGGACAAAACATCTCGGCAAAAGCCCTGAGGAAATCATCAACTCATCTAGCCGAGGTAAACCATCTCGGTTGAAACCATAGTTGAGTAAACCATCAACTCATTTAACCGGAGTAAAACATCTCGGTTGAAATTACAGTTGAGTAAGCCATCGACTCATTTAACCGGAGTAAAACATCTTCGGTTGAAATCACAGAGTTGAACAAATCATCAACTCATTTAACCTGAGTAAAACATCTCAATTGAAATCAAAGAGTTGAACAAATCATCAACTCATTTAACACGAATAAAACATCTCGATTGAAATCACAGAGTTGAGCAAATCATCAACTCATTTAATCGGAGTAAAACATCTCGGTTGAAACCACAGTTGAGTAAACCATCAACTCATTTAACCGGAGTAAAACATCTCGGTTGAAATCACAGAGTTGAGCAAATCATCAACTCATTTAACCGGAGTAAAACATCTCGATTGAAACCACAGTTGAGTAAACCGTCAACTCATTTAACCGGAGTAAAACATCTCCGGTTAAAATCACAGAGTTGAACAAATCATCAACTCATTTAACCGGAGTAAAACATCTTCGGTTGAAATCACAGAGTTAAACAAATCATCAACTCATTTAACTTGAGTAAAACATCTCGGTTAAAATCGCAGAGTTGAACAGATCATCGACTCATTTAACCCGAGTAAAACATCTCGGTTGAAATTACAGAGTTGAGCAAATCATCAACTCATTTCACTGGAGTAAAACATCTCGGTTGAAACCACAATTGAGTAAACCATCAACTCATTTAATCGGAGTAAAACATCTCGGTTGAAATCACAGAGTTGAGCAAATCATCAACTCATTTAACCGGAGTAAAACATCTCGGTTGAAACCACAGTTGAGTAAATCGTCAACTCGTTTAACCGGAGTAAAACATCTCCGGTTGAAATCACAGAGTTGAACAAATCATCAACTCATTTAACCTGAGTAAAACATCTCGGTTGAAATCACAGAGTTGAACAAATCATCAACTCATTTAACTCGAGTAAAACATCTCGGTTGAAATCACAGAGTTGAGTAAATCATCAACTCATTTAACCGGAGTAAAACATCTTGGTTAAAATCACAGAGTTGAGCAAATCATCAACTCATTTAACCGAAGTAAAATATCTTGGTTGAAACCACAATTGAGTAAACCGTCAACTCATTTAACCAGAGTAAAACATCTCGGTTGAAATCACAAAGTAAGCATCGAAAACAACAGAATGCTTCAGTGAAGGTAAGTCACTTCTATTATATTGACAAAAAGAGTATTACATTCAGAAGTGTAAGGCAAATAAGTCATTCCTCAAAAGAATCACATAAAAACTATAAAAACTAAAAATAATACAGTTTGAGGTTAGTCACATTCCATGGCCGAGGTATGCCCTTTCCTTCCAAATCTTCCAAGTGGTATTGTAATGACCCCAAAATGCGTATAAGAAATCATCTTTATTTACCTATGAGAGGATGTGTTTTAATTTAATTATATCTATTAGAATTGACGCATTATCTGTTGAGTTACGGATTTCAAATTGAAATTACCGACCTTTATGGGTTCAGAAATCAAAATTGAGTAATTGGGTATGTTAATGGGAATTTTAGAACTATTGGCAAAAATTAATTGGAAATCTAATTTGTCTGATTCGTTAATGCACGTTTGGGTGGCTAACTTTGTACTGCAAATTGAAGACCCTAGAGACTTCAGAAACTAGAACAGGGGACATATTTATGATCAGCACAATTTTTAGAGTCACCTGGGAACTTTAATTGAAATTTGATTTTGCGCGATTCGTATGGCCACGTTTGGTTCTCCCTATTGTGTTAAGCCTTATGTGTGTGTTTATTTAGATATATAGATATGTTTGTGAGTGTTTGGTCTCATCTTTTGGAAGCCAAAATATCTAAGAGAGAGAGAGGAGAACCGTGGGGGAGAAAAGAGAGGGGAGACCAAGAAAAGCTTAACAATCATGGTGGTTTGAAGGGAATTGAAGATAGAGAAGGGAGAACAACCATGGAAACTTGGAGAAATCAAAGAGTGAACTAAGGTAAGATTAATTATCTTGAATCCTTATGTTTGAGACATCAATTTCATGAAATCATGATAATAAGGGAAGCTTTGAACCCATGGTTTTATGTATATATATTGATTGAACCTTGATTTCCTTAGAATTTCTTGATTGAAGAAGTATAGGCATTATATTTGTTTATTTTGAGGTTATGATGGTTGATGGAGAATAATAATGTGAAATTGGTCATGTATTAAAGGGTTTTGGGCTTTGATTTACATGTAATTAAGGTTTGATTTTGAAAATGATAAGTCCCAAATTTTCAGCCATTTTCGGACTGCAAACTGTCCAGGCTGCACATGCGGCACTGTTCCCCCACACGTGTGGAGACAGCTCTATCCAGCTAACTTTGAACAAGCATATCTTTTGTATCCGGACTCCGTTTTGAGTGATTATTGAGCCTAAAATCAAGCCCCGGAAGTCTAGTTTCTAATGGCAGTGGTCTCACGCCAAAATTCTAAATACAAAAATAGTTATGCCCAAATTAGTGACGGTTGTTCACTTTCTGTCAACCAGTTTTGTACCATTTCTTCACCTAAACCATTTCCCATCGATTTCTCCTGTTTTCTGAGACATGGATTATAACTTATTAAAGAATAATGAGCTTGGTACCACCATGGTTAATTGATTGAATGATCAAAGAGAATAAGTAAAGGATCGAGTATAATCTCATATAATGTGTTGTGCAATGTACTTGTAGGTCAAGACGAGGACATCATCTCAATACTATAGGGAGCGGATCACTGTGAGTAATAGTACCCTCAATGTTTCGTGATCCTGTTAATTACTATTGTTATTAACGTTATGTTGAACATATATGCTATTAAGGAACGGTATGAAATCATGGAATTGTGAACTATGAACCTATGGAAACATCGAAAGAATTGTGAACTATGAATCTCCAACTTGTGAAATATGAAATGATGAGGCCGAGGGCCAATTGTGAAATATGAATCTCCGACTTGTGAATTTAAGAGGCCGAGGGCCGACTTGTGAATTTATTAGGCCAAGGGCCAATTTGTGAATTTGTGAACCTATTAGGCCAAGGGCTAATTTGTGAATTTGTGAACCTATTAGGCCGAGGGCCAAACTGTGAAATACGTTGTACTTATTATTAATAATTATTAGTAGTACTCTGTCAAACGCCAACTAACTATGTATGACTCTGATTAATAGTTGATATGAACATTCTATTTTTCGTAAGTAAATTATGTCGTTTATTAATGAAAAAAGAGAACTTATGTTTATTCTGGATTAATGGTTTTAGTGTAACTATGAAAGCATACCGTGTTGGTACTAATAGGCCTGAGGCCGATCAGTTATAAATCATCGGGTATGGATATTTCTGAGGGATCAAAATAATTGGATAAGCTATGTGTGTCCGTATGAGTCTGAAATAGTTCTGTTGTGTTACATATGGACTCGAGGTCATTCAGAACCTACGATATGAATGCAAAGGTTTAACGTTATTATATGCTCTCTGTAATAGTATGATTCGTATTCTGTTATACCCGAGATAACTGTGTTAATCGCTAACTAAGTCATGAGAAGTTTATGTGCGCTATACCATAATGGAATTCTTAAGGAACTAAGGTTATTCTGTTTTTGTTTATCCATTTCAGTTATGTTATGTTATGACATAATATGCATTGTTTGGTCTTTATGACCTAATGATATATTCTGGTATGGAACAAAGTGTTGTACAGAACTAAGTGCTACACCTTGGTGAGAGCCACCTCTAGAATCCGTGCGAGCCACCTTTTGAGTCCATACATAGTTATTTCTGGGCTGAAAGGCTGTTCTGTATATATTTCTGGGCCGAAAGGCTGTTCCGTATATTTCTGGGCTGAAAGACTATTCTGTATATATTTCTGGGCCGAAAGGTTGTTCTGTATATGCTGGGCTTAAAGCCACTCTGTCACGGAAACTGGACCCATGGCTGTTTTGGAAATAATTACGGAATGTAGTTAATCATATGTATCTGCAGTTATATGTTTTATTATTCAGGTTAAACATTACATTATTTATGTACTATTATTCACTGAGTTCACTCATTCTGTATTTTGTCTGTCTATTTCTGCCGGTAATCAACCGGGAGTTCAGTCCTAACCTTTAAGGCTCGTCTTTCTCTTGTCAACTTTGATGCGTCCAGGCACCTACCTGAAGCCATGCATTTTGTAAAGTGTTGTTAGGTTATTGGCTTATGCTTTGGTTGTCTTTCATTAATATTTTCGTTACACGCCCAATTGTGGGTCTAAGTATGAATGTATATGTGTGTAACCGAAGTTCGGGTGTATGTTTCTATATATTATGTACCTAATACAATGTGTGTGGTCCTGGCATGGTAGAGGTAGCTCAATGGATGATGTTTTATGTTATTTTATAATGGTAATACTTCCGCTCAGGCCCCATATGTTATGTATAACAGGTTAAGTGTCCGTTTCTGAATAGGTCATGCCCAAAACTTTTAGGGGCGGGTTTGGGGTGTGACAGGTATGCCCCCTTGCCCGCCAGACCGGTTATCTTGTAAGGCTCTTCCCAGTTTTCCCTTAGCTTGCCTTCGCCTAGCACCAGTGTGTTACCCATAACCTTCCTTAGAACACAATCGCCCATTTTGAACGGTCTAGGGTGCACGGTTTTGTTGTATTTCCTGGACAATTCTTGTTGGTATGCGGCCACATGGATCAAAGCTTTTTCTCGGCGCTCTTCAGCTAGGTCCAATTCCGGGGCGACTGTTTCAGAATTCAACTCGGACTTAAAATTTTCACTACGGATGGTGGGCATACCGATTTTCAATGGGATAACCGCCTCTATGCTGCACGCTAGGGCAAAAGGAGTTTCCCCGGTAGATCACCTCGGGGTCGTTCGATATGCCCAAAGGACACTTGGGAGTTCCTTGGCCCATTTTCCTTTGGCTTTCTCAAGTCTTTTCTTCAAC
The DNA here is from genome assembly GCF_004153795.1 of Camellia sinensis. Taxonomy (NCBI): domain Eukaryota; kingdom Viridiplantae; phylum Streptophyta; class Magnoliopsida; order Ericales; family Theaceae; genus Camellia; species Camellia sinensis. The sequence continues at coordinate 2,403,008 of NW_021024644.1, read as the reverse complement.
CCATCAAGAATGGTCTTGTTTGATGCTTCGACTTGGCCGTTAGACTGCGGGTAAGCCGGGGTGGAGTTGTAGAATTCAATTTTCAATTCCTCACAAAATCCTCTGAATAAGCGCCCGTCAAATTGGGTGCCATTATCAGAAATCAGAATCTTGGGGACGCCAAACCGCGTTACCACATTCTACCAGACAAACCGTTTGACGTCTTTCTCCTTGATAGTTGCTAAGGGCTCAGCTTCAACCCATTTGGTGAAGTAATCCGTAGCCGCGATGACGAACTTCCGGTTGCCTGGTGCCGTTGGGAGTGGTCCCACTATGTCCAACCCCCACATCGCAAAAGGCCAAGGGCTTGTGAGGGAAAGAAGTTCTCTGGCTGGCTGGTGAATTTGGTGGGCGAACTTCTGGCACTTCTCACATTTGTGAACATATTTCTGAGCGTCCGCTTGCATGCACGGCCACCAATATCCTTGCGAGATAGCACGGTAGGCCAAAGATCTTCCCCCGATGTGACTGCCGCATATGCCTTAACGAATCTCGTACAGGAAAGCTTCCACGTTGTTTGGGTGCACACACTTGAGGTAAGGACCGGTGAAAGACTTCTTGTATAAAGCACCAGATGGAGAGAGCCAAAACCGCTCTGACTTCACCCGGACTTTATGCGCTTCATATTTATCAGCCGGAAGGGTCCGCTCTTTTAAGAAGAGGATAATAGGGTCTATCCAAGAAGGGCCGAGCTCGGTGCAGAGTACTTCTGTCTGCTCGGGTTCCTCAATACTAGGCCTTAGAAGAAACTCAATCAGGAGAGGACTGGGAGATGTTCTGTCGACCATGGAAACCAGACCAGTTAACTCATCCGCACGGCCGTTTTCTTCCCGTCCAATTTGTTGGACCCTTATCGCTCGGAATCGCTTGATGTGGTCTCTTACCAGAGCTTGGTACTTTGCCATTCTGTCATCTTTAGCTTCGTAGACCCCAGACACTTGGTTAACAACAAGTTAGGAATCGCTGTAAACCATCAACTCGGATGCGTGCAACTGGAGCGCGCTCTTAAGTCCGGCCAGCAGCGCCTCGTACTCAGCCTCATTGTTTGACGCAGGGAATCCGAGTGTGATAGGGTGTTCGATGGTCAGACCATCTGGGGAGATCAAAGCTATGCCCAGCCCGGCACCGTGACGATTTGAGGCTCTATCTACAAAAAGTTTTCATATTTTACCGACAAAGAGCTTCCAACACTCTGAAGGGTCTTGGGAGGCTTGAAGGTCGATGGGATTACGGTCGCTCGGCTGTTCTTCATCCCCCCTCAGCGATGCAACACCGGACCCAACAGGTTGAACTGTTATGCCCAAGTCCGGCGTCGCATCGTCGGGCTGCAGTACTATGCCGGCTGGAGGTTCTATGGCGGGGCGCGCAAGTTCCGCGTCGCCAACATCGGCCTGTTGTGCAATTTCTGGCGAGCCTGCATTCACCTCCTCGGCTGCCGTGGCAAGATCCACCAGGCATACTGGATGAATTCCAGGTGAGAATTCAGCAACGAAATCGGCCAATGTCTGTGCTTTTATGGCAGTTCGGGGTTGGAACTTGACGTCGAATTGTTCCAATTTGACCACCCACTTGAGGATTCGACCAGAGAAATCTGCCCGCTCGAACAAAGCTTGAGTGGGAACTCAGTCAAAACGATGATTGTGTGAGCATGAAAATAGTGCACCAATTTCCTGGAGGCCATCATCAACGCCAAGGCAAGTTTTTCCAGTGGCAAGTATCTCGATTCTGCCGGTAGCAAGGTTTTGCTCACGTAGAAGATGGGGAAATGCTGGATTCCTTCTGACTGGACAAGCACTGCGGTAACTGCATGCTGAAAAATGGCCAGATAAAGGTAGAGTTCTTCGCCGGGCTTTGGTGTCACCAATAATGGAGCAGAAGATAGATACACCTTTAGCTCAGCTAAAGCCCTGTCACATTCCTCGTCCCACAAAAACTTGGATTTCAGGGTCGAAAGAAAGGGCGGCAGCAATCTGATGACCGGCTTATGAATCGATTAAGCACGACGGCCATTCCGGCCAGATGCTGCAAGTCATTCGCCGAGTTGGACTACTTTAATTCTTGTATTGCTTTGATTTGTGTGGGGTCTGCCTCGATGCCTCGGTTTGTGACTAGGAAGCCTAGGAATTTCTCGGATTCCACGCCGAAGGCACACTTGGACGCATTCAGGCGTAGCTTGTGCCGTTTGAGAATGGCGAACATCTCGACTAGGTCGGACAAGTGGTCTGCCTGATGCCTGCTTTTGACCACCATATCATCGATGTAAGCCTCCATCGTCCGGCTTAGCAGAGGGGCGAACATTTTGGTCACCATTCTTTGGAAAGTTGTCCCGGCATTCTTCAAACCAAAAGGCATGACTCGATAGCAGAAGAGTCCCCTTGGAGTGGTGAAAGAGGTTATCTCACGGTCGGGGCCATGCATGGCAATCTGATGATAACCGCGGTAGGCATCCAAGAAACTGAGCCTTTTATGTCCGGCCGTTAAATCCACCAGCTGGTCTGTTCTGGGCAGAGGAAAGCTGTCTTTAGGGCAAGCTCGGTTGATGGTCTTGTAGTCGATGCAAACTCGCCACTTCCCATTCTTCTTGGGTACTACGACCGTGTTTGAAATCCACCGAGAGTACTGCACTTCCTGAATAGCCCGTGCTTCAAGCAAGTTCCTTACCTCCTCCGCGACTACCTCGGTGTGATAAAGAGCTGATCTCATTGTTCCCTAAATGACTGGCCATGCATCAGGGAAAACATTGAGTTGGTGGCAAATAAAACTTGGATTGATGCCAGGCATGTCGTAGGGCGACCATGCGAAGACTTCGATATTTGCCATCAAGAACTCTACCATCTCGGTCCTTTCTTGAGCGGTTAGACTTGATCCGAGCAAAAAGAACTTGTTTGGACTTGCCGTGTCGATCCGTACTTCTACCAATTCTTCAACAGCTTTGTCCTCGGCCCTAGTGCCCACGTCATCAAGGACACTCTAGTCTTCTGAGCCTTCAATCATTTGCACGAAGCCTTTAGCAGCTCGGCTCCTGTTCACTACCACGAAGCATTGCTTCGACATGACTTGATCGCCCAAAATTTCCTCAATTTCCCCCATAGCCGAGAGGAATCTCATAACCTGGTGGTAGGTCGACGCTACAGCCTGCATAGCGTAAAGCCAACCCCTACCGAGGATCAGATTGTATGTAGACAGCACCTGCAATACCCAGAACTCCACCTGCTTGACTACGGATTCGGCTTTGACCGGTAAAATTATTTTTCCCAAAGGCCACTCCAGTTGCGAGTTGAAACCTACCAGTGGCGAAGTTGCCGGAGCCAAGTCTGTATCTCGGAGTTTGAGTTGTTTGAACGCATCGTAGTACATAATTTCAACCAAGCTTCCTTGGTCAATCAAGATGCTCTTGACATCGAACTCTTTGACGCGGAGGGTGACCACTAGGGTGTGTGGCGTTTGAATGCGCTCTAGGTCCCTTGTGGAGAAACTAATCACGTCTTTTCCCTCGGTCTTCTCCCTTTTGATCGCGAGCTGGACTGACAAAACTTTCCTCATGTATTCCGCCTTTTTGATCATTCCTCGGAGCTCGCATACATGTGCCGACTCCACTATGCCATGGATCACATTAACCACTCCTTGAGGGGGTGCCTCCAAGTCATCCAGTCAATGCGGATCAGCCGGGGCGGGATGTGCGGCCTTAACACCCCCATCAATGTAAGGATCTAAGTGTCCGGCTGCGACTAACTCCTCCAAGTGTTGCTTCAGAGGCAAACAGTCCTCTGTTCGGTGTCCTCGCTCCCGGTGATATGTGCAGCGGTACTGCGGATTAAAGCCCTTTTGCGTGTTGCCTAACTTAGCTGGAAACCGGACGTAATCCTCGTCACGAATTTCACTAAGTATGCGATAGATTGAAATCTTAAAGACCGTAGTGATGCCCGTCCGAGCTTTCAACCTTCTGTTAGCATCAGTTACGTCATCATGAGGGTATTCAGCTCGGTCATTCTGACAACCCCTTCCCCGGTTTCGATGGTTCGGCGCAATCATTTGGACGGTTAGTCTCCTGTCCGACTGCGTGTACCTTGCCAGACGACCTCTTGTCTGTTACCACCGGAGTTGTCTTCGCGGTGGACGCCGCTGCATCATCCTCTACTCGGATGTGCTCATTGATGCGCTGCATTAGTTGGCCCGTGGATGTCGACTGGTTCATGGTAAGCAAGTCCCGCAGTCTATGTCCGACCGGGAGACCGTGCTTGTATTGCGTGATTTCCAGGTTGATCAGGCAATCTAAAATCTCATTGAAGGTTTCCCAGTAGATGGAGTTGTATGCCTTGAGTGTGTCGTTCGACTCCATTTTGACACTGAGAATGTGGTCCACCTCCTTTGGCATTTTAGTGTTGGTCTTGAAACGAGTCACAAAGGCTTCCGCCAACTGCTGCCACCTTTCGATGCTTCCCTCCGGAAGCCTCTCAAAGTATTTCAAGCCCAACTCGCCCAAACTCGACAGGAAGATAAGGCACATAAGAGCGTCATTGTGCCTATGTCCAGCCATGACCTGCCGGAAGTGGCTTTTATGCATGTATGGATCGGTCTTTCCGTCATAGTGCGTAAACTTGGGCTGGTAAAAGCCCGCGGGGAGCGGTGTGGTTTCTATCTCAAGGGAGAAGGGGGTGGCGTTCAGCCTCGCCAAATCTGTGTCTAGAATGAGAGGCACGGCTGGGCGGGGTGGTGGTATTATGACCTCTTCACTGGCATGACCCCCGTAAGATAGCTGCTGGAGCGCCGGCACCCTTTGAGTCTTTCGCCGGCAAGCCCGCTCCTTCAAGACTACCCGCAAGTCCTCTGAGCGAGCGGAGTAGGAATATCTCGACGTCGTCGCCAGACGTGAGGGTTGATAGGTACTATCTTGCGCGCTAGACTTCTCTACAGGCGCGTCGGAATCTCCAACCCTGTAACTTCTGGTGATAGAAAGGAAGGGAGTGTGCCGCTAGCTTTGACTGCCTGAACGGCGTGGTTGGGTGCGCTCACTGTGGTCTCCCACTCCAGCAACACCCTTCCCTTTGACATGCCGTTTGAGAGCTTCCATCTCCGTCGCCATTCTCCGGATGACGGCGTCTTGGTCCCTTAACTTGTGCTCTAGACGTCTAGCGTGCGATTCTCTTCGCCGCCGGTGTCCGTCTGGGCTCCGCGAGTGACCAAAACTTCTAGCACGCTTGTCTACCTGGGGAAGTCTCCAGGTTCGCCATGTTTGGAACGGCGGGGAGTCCGTCTCCGGGGTAACACCGTCGATGGCGGACAACGGTATTTCGTCGTTGTCCGCCATGGAAGGCGATCAGATGAGCTTGGAAAACCAGGTTTTGTCTATCAAGCTTCCCACCAACGGCACCAATTGTACGGGGAGAAAATATTCCGTGGAGCCCGTACTCCTTTCGTCCAAGCTCCTTGTCTATCCGATCGACCTGCGAGCACAACGGCTGTGAGCTACCCGGCGGTTTGCGGCCGGAAAACCCCTCCGACGGTCAAGTTAGCACACACACTCTGGGAGAGAGAGAGGAGAGAGAGATATATATCACAATGAGTATTTCTCATCAAATGATGTTCCATCCCTAGCATGGGGGGCGCAGTCATGCTTATATACTTTCTGCGCTCAACTCTGCACCCATTAGTCTCTCGACACGTGGAATTGCTCTCCCATCTGTCAGCACAAATCCAGCGAACACCACCTAAGCAAATTGTCAGACAACATTAGCGGGAACTCGGCAGCCCGGCGGCATTACCTTAGCCTTCCACGACCGTGACTCTGGGAGAGAGAGAGGAGAGAGAGATATATATCACAATGAGTGTTTCTCATCAAATGATGTTCCATCCCTAGCATGGGGGGCGCAGTCATGCTTATATACTTTCTGCGCTCAACTCTGCACCCATTAGTCTCTCGACACGTGGAATTGCTCTCCCATCTGTCAACACAAATCCAGCGAATACCACCTAACCAAACTGTCAGACAACATTAGCGGGAACTCGGCAGCCCGGCGGCATTACCTCAGCCTTCCACGACCGTGCTGCGTAACGTGCCTGAGTGCTCCACTCACCAAGCCCCATAACGGGCGAGCTCGATAGCATGCCGGTAGAGCCGAGCTCAAGACAAGTCGGCCAGTGAATAGAAGACATTTCCCGCCGAGCTACGCGTACGACCCATGGAACCCGAGTTGGCAGGCGGTCATCTCAGCCAAGTAAGCTCGGTCCAAACATGGGACCTGGACCTTGGGCCTAGGCTTTGACCGAGCAAGATCAACTAGGGAAGCCCCAGTTAGCTTGGCCTAAACAGGGGCCCAAGCCACGACCGAGTGAAACCCACTCGGAACAGGCCCAAATTAGTTCGGCCTAAACGTACTCGACCCTATGCAGTCCGACTTCCTCCACGGCCCAAAGCCAGATTATAAATCTCCCTCTCATTACTTATATAGCAAGTTGGATAAATTATATTTTATCCCTTTTATGTCTGGTATTTTTTTATTTTAGTATTTGAAGTTTTTTGTTTCACTCACTTTGGCTTTTTATATTTTAAGTATTTTTCAATTTATTTTTAAAATTAACTTTTATTTAAAATTAGATCAAAATTGTCTGCCACATTATATATATAAAAAAATATTATTATATTAGAATTTAAATTTGTGTTAAATGAGTGATTTATATATAATAAAATATTTTTATATCATGTAATTATTTTCTATCTAATTTTAAATCAGAGTTAGTTTTTGAAGTAAATTAAAAATAAAAATAAAAATAAAAACTTCAAATATAAACAACCAAAGTGTAAAGAAAAAAAACTTCAAGGTTAAAATGAAAAAATAACCAATTTACCCATAGCAAGTTTTTATCTCCATTTTCAGTAGTTCTCTCTCTCCCTCTCAAAAGTTTTGTCAACTCAAGGTCAAGGTGTTAAAGAAACAATATAAAATAGGATACTACGGTCCGTTTGGCAAGTAAGGTTGGGGTTAAAATAGTCACAAAAGATAAAATAGACTATTTTAGTCACAATAAACAAAACATCACATTCAACCCATAATCATTACACTCTTCTCTCACAAAAAAAGTCAAAAAAATCAAAAAGCTAAAAAGCTCTTTCCAAACCAAACTTTTTTACCCAAACTAAGGCCAAGTTTGGCATCTTCCAAAAAATCCAAAAAGTCAAAAAGTCACTATCCTATTTAAGTCACATCATCTTATTTAAGTCACATCACCTCTCTAACACATCACTTCAAACCCAACCCAAATCCAATCAACATAAAAAAACTCTATATGATGTAAATGCAATGCATAAGTTTTTGCATTTCCATGGTAGACAATGAGAATTGTATATATATATATATATATATATATATATATAAGGAAATCCTCGAAATCCAATATGTGATCCGCAATTAGGGTAGTTTGACAAATCATAGTTACAATTTCCAAAGTAACCAGCTCTGAATGGAGACTGCTGAGAAGCCACATAACCTTAGCTTTCCTTTGATTAAAAACAAAAATTAGTAGAAAGCGAAAGTGGAAGAAATGAAATAATGAATTTTTTTGTTTTTGTAAATATTTGATTAAGATGAAAAATTTGTAAGAAAAAGATTTTAAAAAATTTAAAATTTAAGTTATAGATAACTCTTTATATATTCAAAATTTCTTGTATTTTTTTTTTGGGAGTAGGGTAAGAAATTAAAAAGTTAGTTACAATATTAATAAGAATTGTATAAGAAAATTAATTTTATTACTTTCATATTAAACAAACTCATAAAAATTATATATATTTTTTCTCTTTACTGATTGAGTTTTGATAAATTCAACCTTATATATATATATATACTCTATGGAACTAGAAAGTGCCTGCACTGCATCTTCTTGAGCTAGCTAAGTTAGGGATTGTATAAGACAATAATGTTGCTTCCCATGCAAACAATATCTTCATGTACAGTGTGCTATATATATATATATATATATCATCCCTCCATTTTGGTGCCATCTGGTGTATTAGTATTACTTTAAAAAACCTAGGAATTAATTGACTAATGTGATGGTCTTTTTTTGACTTTAAGAAAAATTTAGTATTGCTAGGAGCCTAGGAGGATCCATATTCGTCGCTTTCTCTTTACTCTACAAATTGTCTTCAAGATATCCTACCATGGCCAATTGACTTTTTTAGCTGGCCACATTATGAATAGTAGTTTTATATAAGCAAAAAAATTATAGGGAATATTTTTCATGCAGAATGATGCAGTAAAATTGGGAACAATCATTTCAAAACAATACGCTCATCAACAAGACTCTTAATCTATTATAGTTAGTGGGTGTTTGAATTTTTTATTTATTTATTTTTTTAAAAAAAACTTTTTTGTTGGTTTATTTGTCTTTGGTGAATTTTTTTTAAAATTTTTTAAAAAAACTTTAGGTTTCTAAATTCTATTTAACGAGATGAACCATAAAATTAATTTTTTAAAAAGTCGAGAAAAGACAAAAATAAGCACAAAAAAAAAATTAGTGGCTTCTATATTCTACTTTGTTGGCTTTTTCAAAATTTTTAAAGAATTTTTCAAAAAAAATTTACCTTTTAGATTTGTATACACAAGATGGACCAGAAGACAAAATTCTTTTGACATAATTTTTTTTTTTTTTAAAAAAAGACAAAGCCTTTGCGCAAACAACCAAAAAAAAAAAAAAATGGAAAAGAGAGGTGGCTTATTTGGGAGATCATCCTAAACAAGTGTGAAGATTTGTCAAGATTTTTCACATTTCCAAATTATCTTTATTTCTTCTTTTTTCCCTCCATCTACATTCAACTGGTTGATTTTAAATAATATATCCATCAGATGTGCACTCTTAGGCCTCGTTTGGCAACCGAACTTTTTAGTCAAAAAGTTACTAAATTAGCCAAAAAGCCAACAACTCTACCAAAAAGTCAAAAAATTCTCTTTTCTTTCTACTTTTTGCACATCTTTTCGTAAAAAGTCAAAAAATCATCCCAAACATACTAGTTTTTTTAACTCATATTTTAGCCAAATAGCCAAAAAGTTGTTTGGGAAGCAAAACTTGGGCTAAATTAGCCACGTCCGGACAAATTACGCTGATTTAGCCACGTCCAGACAAAACTGTATTCACGGGTATGTTTGAAACCCTTATTGGTGTAAATTTACCAATATACCCTGAAGAGATCCCTCTCATTCTGAGGGACAACGCCTCATCCAAAACACGCACACCCTTTCCAAACGGCACAGAATAAGCGAAATAGGCGATTCAGAAATACCAGTGGCGACGACGACATCTGAACCACCTTCGCAGAGGTGATCGGCACCAGAGTACGCATCCGCGGCGGCGAACAAGAACCATCCCTCTCAAATACAAACCGATCTGCAGGTAATGCTTTATGGCCTAACTGATTTCGTTTCCCTTTTCGCATCTATGTGGCCCCTGCTTCTGATCTGCATAGTATGGGTTCATAACGGCTTGGGTTCATGACCGATCTGTTTCTTTACCGTTGTGATTGAGTTGATTACGCTTACATTACACACATTTGGGGCAGATAGATATATAAGTATATATATATATATATCTCTTTGAAAAATTAAACCATATCTGTTCTTATGTTAAAAATCTGTTCGGTTATCTCGGATTACGGTTACATCTCACACATTTGGGGCAGATATATATATATATATATATAACAAAAAAATATATATCTGTTCTTATTATATATATATGTTCTTATTTATATATTTGTTCTTATATGAAAATCTGTAAAATCTGTTCGGTTTGGGTTCATTACGGTTACATTTCACACATTTCGGGTAGATATATATCTGTTCTTATATATAAATCTGTTCGGTTTGAAGGCAGATATATGTATCTGCTCTTATATTTTCATGTAGATCAACCCATGGTAAAAAAAGTCATATTCATATTCAACCTGTTCTGTTCTTGGAACCTATTCTGTTCAAAACAATCTGTTCTGCAATTTTTTTCTTCTTCTTAGAAGTCACATTACAAATTATCAATTTCATATCACAATTTCACATTTATGGCATTCAAATGCTGACTGATGACATCAATTCTATGAATGAATATCAATTTCTGTTACAAAATTCATTTGATTACTTATCACTGTCATGAAAAACTTCATTTATCATCTGTCAATTACCTATTGATGAGTTATGAAATGGTCTGTCAATGAATAAGAAAAACATATGATCTGAATGGGTTCTGTCATTTGTGAGTCAATGCTGGAGACGATGTCTCCATCTGTGAAATACCTAATGATTTGAAGAAAATTGAATTACCTATTGATTTGTCAATGGTGAAAAAAATGTCTCCATCTCTCTTTCACAAAACACTCCTCACAGGCAATCTTGATTCTTAAATAAATGACACATTTTTGGGTTGTCGTTATTGAACTTCACTTCTTCAAACACTGTTACCTTCATTATGTTACATGCGGATAAGACCCTCTGCTTTCTTCATTCATATCTGTCTTCATTGAAAGCTAATACAAAAACCAATTCAATATAACTCTTTCTCAGTTGATCTAGTCTAAGTATATATCAATTAATGCTGTATTTTTCATTAAAAAAAGTAAGTCTAATTTGTGTGTGCATGTGGAGACAAACTTTAATCTTCAAAATTATTGATATCAATACACCATTCGGAAATGTCAAAAAACATCAGAAGATAATAATAATAATAATAATAATAATAATAATAATAATAATAATAATAATAATAATAAGTAGGAAAAAAGTAATAATAAAAAAATAATAATAACCAAAATATGCCAAATCCAAACCGAAAATAAAAAATAATAAAAAAAAACATTTAAGCAAAATACGCCAAATCCAAACCCAAAATAAAAAATAAAAAAAAATTTAAGCAAAATATGCCAAATCCAAACCCAAAATTAAAAAATTAAAAAAAAAAGCAAAAAGGGCAGTTTGGTAATTTAACAGGAAGACACCTCACCAAAAAGCCAAAAAGCCCTTCCCAAACCAGATTTTTTAGCCCTAGGCTAAAATAGTCAAAAAAGCCAAAAAACCAACCCACTTTCCAAACGGAGGCTAAATTAGCATGTTCCCAAACAAGACCTTAATTTAAAAAATGTTATACTTGTATCATTCTAAAGCCTCGTTTGGAAACAAATTATTTTAGTAACTTTTTTACTTTTTTAGGAAAAAATGTGCAGAAAAGTAAAGAGAGTGATGTGACAACTTGTAATAATTTTTTGACTTTTTAGCTAAAACATGTAATTGTCAAACGAGGCTTAAATGCACTTTTTACATAAATTTCATGTAAGAATAAAATTTTTCTTTAAATAAATAATGCACGACTGGTAAACAATTTTGATGATGAGTAGTTATGGAGCCAAAACAAGTCAAGGTAAATTTTTTTTTTTTGTTTTGTTTTGAATCAAAGAAAGTCAAGGCAAAACAAACTAAGCAATAACTATAAATATGTAGCTCATAGTGGCGAACTTCATGACAAATTATTTGATAAATCCGACTTATAAATTGCATGATGTGCTTTTTTAATAATAAGAGGAGAACAAACACATTGCTAATTTGTTCTCTCTTCTCAATAAAAAATGGTCACATGCCCTCTTGACTAAGTTGGCACACAACCATATGGTAAGCTGAATTTATCAGATAACGTCTTATATATGATTTAATCATTTTCTTGAAATTAATTAGGAACAATGCCAACAATGAATGCCTAATTATAGAGTTCATATAAGTTTGATTGAAGTCATAAACTTGAGGCTTGAGCTAATTTTGGACATACATGATTTAGTATGCAACTGGTAGTAGGTAAAACCCAATCATAAAAAATGGGGAAAACACAACTCAAGGTAATTTAAAATTGATGATAAATTTTATAAATATCAATAATTAATTATATAAATTATTCCATGTATGCGATTTTTATTTTTATTTTTTTGTTTATTTATTTTTTTTAGGCGAAAGCTCCACTGGATTGTGAATTCCCCTCATAAAACTGTCACTATATATAAATACAACTTGCAAACTTATATGCATTTAACTAATCATATTTCAAGTGTCGGTCCTCGGCTCTCTCTACTCCATTAAACACAACCTTCTCATTTCAAAAACAAAATAATATTTAATCCAAAAAGGAGTCATGCACCTTAAAAAAATATCAAGGAAAATATTTATAATTTGAATGTATGATAGATTTAAATTTTAGAGTATTGTTAGTCATATCTTCTCGAATTATTAATAAATCATATCACTTACATATTATTGAGTCCAAAAAATAGGTCTAAAAAGTAAGTTTATATCCTAAATTTTATAGAGGGAGTCATGTCTATTTGGTAACGTTTACGTTTTCAGTTTATATTTACAAAAATTTTATAAACTGGTTTTTGTTTATTTTTAGAAAAACATAAACTACAAACACGTTTGGTAATTGACAAAATGTTTAACAAAATTTAAAAATATAAAAAAGAATGAGAAATGGCAAGTGGCGGCGGAAGATGGCAGTGGAAAGTGGTGACGGTGGGTGGTGGGTAGAGGTAGTGGTGGGTAGCGGGTAGTGGTGGGTGGTAGCGGGTGGGTGGTGGTGGTGGCGGGTGATGGGCAATGGTGGCAGGTGGGTGGCGGAATGGCAGGTGGTGGTAGGTGGTGGCGGCGGGTGGTGGTGGTGGGTGGGTGACGGTGGTGGTGGTGGTGGTGGTGGTGGTGGGTGGATGACGGTGGCGGGTGGTAGCGAGTGGGTGGTGGTGGTGGTAGCGGGTGGTGGTGACAGGTGTGTGGCGGGTGGTGGCGAGTGGGTGGTGGTGGCAGGCAGGTGGCGGGTGGTGATGGGGGGTGAGTGGGGGGGGGATGGGGGTAGATGGGAG
>NW_021024644.1:2349498-2378584 GCF_004153795.1 Camellia sinensis | reverse complement strand
CAGTTCATACAGGGATAATGAGGTTAGTGGTTATACGGCTCATAATGAAGTAGATCAAATGTCAAAAAATGGTGGGTCAGATAAGGATGAACTTGAAGCTGAACACATAAGGAAGGAGGAGCTGAGCAGAAAAGATGAGGTACCAGGTGATGATCAGGTTATGGTGGACCGAGAGGCAGGGGATAAAGGTGAAGGCAATGAGTGCCTATCTCCATTAGCTGTAAAAGGAACTGAGGATGACATGGGAAATCACAAAGTCAGAGGAGCTAGTATGGAGGTTGGTATGGAGAATACGGCAACCCCAAGAAATCAAATTCAAATTGTTGAAGGACATGTCTATACTCCTGGGTTTATTAGAAGCCTGAGTGGGCCAGAGATTTTAAGGCCCAACTTAAATTTAGAGGTGGTGCTGGAAGGGCCACAGGATGGGATTCAGGAGATTAGGCCCATCACTGATCTTTCAAATTTAAGTGACTGTGCAGCCCAAACTCAACTTAGGCCCCTTGCTCATCAAGAAGCCAAGTTAAGAGTAGCAGAACAAGACAACCCAGCAAGAAGGGGAAAGCGTACTAAATCAGTGGTAAATAGATGTAATAAGGATGGAGGTAATCTGCAAAATAGGGAAAAACTGAACAAAAATCAGATCAACCAAAAAGGTGCACTGCAGAGGAACTGTTTCAGGCAAGGAGCTATCTTCAGAGCAGCAGCAGCTGCTATTTCAATGTCAGTAGAGCAGAGCCTTAACACCAGGAGGAGGAACAAGTTATTAAATGAAGCCCAAGCTACCATGGAAGTTGGGAAGATTCTGGGATTGGACTTTCAAGGGAAGGAGAAAGAGGTGATTGGCAAGCTGACTGAACTCGAACAGAAAGACTTGGAGAGGGTAGAAGGTAAAGGTGTTGCTCTGTAAGTCAGGCAGGACTTACGGCAGGAGGCTTTTGGAGTTGTGCAGTTTTTATGATTGTATTATCTTGGAATATCAGGGGGCTGCGAAGACCCGAGAAGAGATCAAAAGTTAAAAGTGTAGTTCGGGCGAGGAAGGTAGATTTTCTTCTGCTGCAGGAGACAAAGAGAAGCTTAGTAGATGTTAATTTTGTTAAGTCACTTTGGCCGTGGGATCAGCTAGAGTTCATGGAGGTGGGTGCAGAAGGGAGTGCTGGTGGTTTGCTATGCTTGTGGAATCCACAGAATTTCGAGCTTAAGGAATATTGCTGCTCCAGGAACTGAAGGCTGATGGACTATGGTGCGATAATAAGGCTCTAAAAGTGAAGAAAGCAGAATACCAAAAAGGGGAGTTTAAACAGCAGGCAATGAAAAACAGAGGTGATGGCCAGATGATGCAGCGCCCACAGAGGAGTTTTGGGGACAGAAGATGGGATAGTATAGGTCGAAGATCTTTTGCAGAAGTAGTGCAGAGTGGTGGAAGTAATGAGAAGTCGAAGATGGTTGTCAAGGCAGTCGAAGTTGGCAATGGGTGGCTATACGAGAGTTTAATAGTGAAGCTGAAATCAGGCATATCCTTGGACGAGTTCGAATATTCACATTGTCAATGAGTAGATAATATGTTGATAATAAAATTAAAAAAAGGGATTTTTATTGATAAGTCCAATTTAGAAGTGTTTTAACCCAAGAAGTCCATGAAGGAATTTTTTAACCCATTTAGTCCCATGTATGTATAGTTTTATTCCATAAAGTCCATTTTCTTACTTTACACTATTTTCTTGGACACTTATGCCCTTATATTTAATTTTGATACCCTTATAAATATTTTTTCAACGATTAGTAATTTAATGATGTGAACATTCATATTTTAAAATTCACATTTGTAGGAATGTAAATTAGCCCGTGGGCGGCCCGAAACCCGCCCGCGAGCCAGGGCGGGCCCGGCCCGTTGACAATGTGAATATTCACATTGACATGTTAAAATTCACATTAATAGGAGTGTAAAATTGGGCCCTTTCCTCCTATTTCCACACTATTCTTTGCTCAATTTCTCCAAAAAACGTTTCATTTTGAAATTTTAAAATGAACCTCAAAACATTACGAGCATATTAAGAATAAAACGCGAAAGGAAAGTTTCGAAAGAGAGCTTTGAACGGGTCTTGAACACTTGGCCAAAACAAGCTTAGGTTTTGAAATGAAACACAAATATCATTTTTCTTACTGAGAATTATGCACAAAACATATTCTTATTTTCATCATTCGCTAATTAAAAGGAAGCGCCAAAGTCTTAGAGTCGGTCAAAATAGAGTGTCTACAATTACATTGGCCTGAAAAAACCTTTTATTGGAGTTCTGATTGTCCTTATGCGGTCGATGACAATCCTTAGCACGGTGCCCGTGTATACCACAATTGTAGCATATGCCATTGAACCTCTTATTGTCACCACCATTAGGTCCATTTCTAGTAAACTTTCTTTTCTTGGTTCTCTATGATTATTCCACCACATTAGCCCTAGCCTCCATAGGATAATCCCCTACTTTCTTCTCAGAACCCTGATTGTTTTCTTCTATCCTTAACTTTACAATCAAGTATTCAAGCGACATTTTTTTGCATTTATGCTTTAAATAATTTTTGAAATCCTTCCATGACGGTGGTAGCATCTCAACGATTGAAGCCACTTGGAAAAACTCACTTAGAATCATTCCTTCAGCATGAATGTCATGAAATACCACTTGAAGTTCTTGTACTTGACTGATGACGGTTTTAGAATCTACCATTAAGTATTCATGAAATTTACCAAATATAAATTTTTTTATGCCAGCATCTTCTATCATATACTTTTTGTCCAAAGATTTCCATAATTCTTTTGTCATCTTCAATGACTATACACATTATACAAAGTGTTGTCCAGCCCATTAAGGATATAGTTCCTACACAACAAATCAACATGCTTTTCCGCTTCCACTACAGCAACCATTTGCTGATCAGCCTCATTTTCATTTAAAACGAGAGCATCTTCACGGATGAACCTTGCCAGATTCAAAGTGGTGATATAGAATAACATTTTCTATTGGCATCTTTTAAACTCTACACAATTAAACTTTTCTGGTTTCTCACCATGGTTTATCAGAACTATTGCATGAACAGGTGTCGGGGTAGAACAATAATAGTAGTACCAGAACTAGTATTTCTAGTTTCAGAAGCCATTATTTCTTACATATAACCAAAAAATAAATAAAAAATAAATACCTTTAAATTTTTCTAATCCACTAAGTAAAAAGAAAAAATTACAATATGAATCATTGAGAGAAATTCCATGGAAATTATATAAAGTTTGAGGCATACCAAATTCATGACCATAGAAAACAAATTAAGTGAATTGTCTAGAGAGAAAAGATTTCCTATTCTTCTCTTAATTTATCATGCAATTAATCAAATTGAAATTGATTTAATCGGTGATCTTTTGCCTCCAAATAAAAATCTACTTCTATCTCCTGAAAATATCTCTTAAGCCATTTCAAATAATGGCTTCTGAAACTAGAAATACTAGTTTTGGTATTACTATTATTGTTCCTACTCTGACACCTATTCATGCAACAGTTCGAATAAACCATGGTGAGACCCCAAAAAAGTTTAATGGAGCAGAGTTTAGAAGATGGCAACAGAAAATGTTATTCTATATCACAACTTTGAATTTGGCAAGGTTCATCCGTGAAGATGCTCCCGTTTTAAATGAAAATGAGGTTGATCAGCAAATGGTTGTTGTAGTGGAAGCATGGAAGCATGTTGATTTCCTATGTAGGAACTATATCCTTAATAGGCTGGACAATACTTTGTATAATGTGTACAGTCCATTGAAGATGGCAAAAGAATTATGGGAATCTTTCGACAGAAGATGCTAGCATGAAGAAATTTATTGTCGATAAATTTCTTGAATACTTAAGGGTAGATTCTGAAATCGTCATCAGTCAAGTACAAGAACTTCAAGTGATATTTCATGACATTCATGCTGAAGGAATGATTCTAAATGAGTCTTCAGTTGCTGTCATTGAAAAGCTACCACCATCATGGAAGGATTTCAAAAATTATCTAAAGCATAAACGCAAAGAAATGTTGTTTGAAGATTTGATTATAAGGTTAAGGATAGAAGAAGACAATTGGGCTTTTGAGAAGAAAGTAGGGGATTATCCTATAGGGGCTAGTGCGCATGTGGTGGAATAATCAGAGAGAACCAAGAAAAGAAAGTTTACTGGAAGTGGACCTAATGGTGGTGACAATAAGAGGTTCAATGGCAAATGCTACAATTGTGGTATACAAGGGCACCGTGCTAAGGATTGTCGCTGACCACATAGGGACAATGAGAACTCCAATAAAATGTCTTTTCAGGCCAATGTAACTGAGAAGGAGACTCTTTCTGATGAAGTCTCTGAATTAAATCTATGTTGTTAAGCAAAAATAATTGTAATCTATTTTTAGTTTTGTAACAATGAACAGTAAGCTCTACATATAGTTTTGTACTTGAGTTATTGGTTTTTAATAATATCATCCTCTTTATTCATATTTTGTGATATGATTATGATGTTATCACACAATTGCAACTTGTGTAGTCATAATTATTCTGAATTTTCTATTTCCTAAATTTGATTTGGAATTTTATGATTCAAGCACACCATAATCAATAAATGATGAATACTATATACTGATTTATATCAAAATTGTGGAGGTGTATTGACATTTTCATGTGGTAATATCTTAATAAGAAAATCAATTTTTCTTAGAGTACTTAACATGTGGGGGTGCTTGGAGGATTTTACAAAAGTAACAGTTCACATAGCAGGTCCACGAAAAATTTCAATTCTTTCTATAGGCCAAAGTTGGACTAGAAGCAAAAATGGTTTCATTAACTCCTAAGGAACACTTCTTTGTTTATTATTTGGTTTGAAAATGGGAGTGACATAGAGTAACGGTAAGTCTCAATGTAATCAAAGACTTAATATCGTAGGACATTTGCTTTCAATTTTGAATATTGTCTAAGGCTAATATAGTGGATCTAACTACTCAATAATATATAACTGAGAATGTCAAACAAAAAATAGCGACTGTTAAACAAAAGGTTTGACCAAAGAGCAAATTAGGGAAAGTTCATTGAGGGGAATGTGATTAAAGCCTTTTAACATAATGGCAACCCAACCTAATTGACTGGAGATCCCAAGATATAGGTTCAAAGGAACAACTGAATTATGGATGACTCACCAGAAATCACTAAGGGAGTCTATCTCCTATCCATTCCTATGATGAGAGTAACATTTGTAACATGTGTTGTATGTAAGGGACTTAGGGTAAGCTATGCTTTTAATGATCACTTATATCTTGAAAAATCTAGAAGGGTATCTTTCAAGAGGATTATTTAAGAGACTCAAAATAAGGATCACCTATATGAGTGTGAATGGGCCGCTTCTATGAGAAATTGATAAGGCTAAAATCTCTAAAGCACTCATGAAACATCAGGATATGCCCAAGGCCAAAACGGGCACTACCGCGAGAACTAAGTTGTGTCTAGAGATATTCTGTGTGAATTCTACTGCCTTGGCTTACACAAACAGTTGAACAGTTCAAGGCATCACGTCCATTAATTAGCTGGTAAGTCTGATAGTCTTTCTCTAAGGAAGGTTCAAAGCCAAAAGCTACCTATCCCAATTTAGAATATTTCCAATTGAAATCTCTTTTAGTTTGCATTGAGTCTTGCATACTTTTTCATCATTTCATTCATGTGGGAGATTATCAAAAAAATGGTTTAGAAACCATTAAATAGGTGAATGAGAAATTGGCATCATCGGCTCAGGTCGATGCTGGAGAGATCAATGCCATGAGAGAGAGTAAAGAGAGAGAGACATCTAGGGTTCTCCAAGCTCTTTCAAACCCTGTTGCGATTCCCCAAACTCCAAACCAAAAACATGGTTTCAAGAGATAAAACTACCAGCACCATCGTCGCTGTCAATGGCGGTAGAGTTGTCAACAGCAAGGAGACTCGCTATAGAGGTGTGAGGAAGAGGCCATGGGAAAGGTATGCCGCTGAGATCCTATATCTTGGCAAGAAAAGCCGCATCTAACTTGAGACCTTCGACACTGCAGAGGAGGCGGCGCATGCGTACGACTCGGTGGCAAGGGAGTGCCGCGACACCAAGGCTAAAACTAACTTGCCTACTCCATCCAAACTCGTTCTCACTATCGTCGTCACCGCCAACAACAACCAGATCATTATCTGTTTCTATTATCTCACCACCAATCTCATCTCCAATCTTCCTCTCTTTTCTCTCTCCTCTCTCCTCATCTCCGATCTGAATCGCCACCTCTGAGATTTCTCTCTCTCTGTCTCTCTCTCTCTCTCGATTCTATCTTTTTATTTATTTTTTAGATGTAAGTTTAGATATGATATTATTGTTGTTGTTGGGGTTAATGATGATGATGATGATAAAACATATTGCAATCTGTGTGACTTTAGGGTTTAGTAAGACGAAAAGAAGAGAGAAGAGAGATATTTTTTTTCCTATATGTTGTAATGTGTATGTAGTGATGAAATAGATTTTTTTTCTTCCTAATCTGTTGTTGTTGATAATGTTGATGATGAAGAAACAGATAATAGGATAGATTTGTTCAAAATTTGAATAGATAATAATAGTTGAACAAATTTGAACATAAAAAAATTAAATAGATAAAAAAGTTTACACGGATAAAATATTTGAACAAATAGATTTAAACAGATAAGCTAAAATTTTAAATAGAAAGAATATTTGAATAGACATATGTAAGGTGGTGGTGGGATGAGGAAGAAAGAGTCATTTCAACAAATAAAATAGAAAGAGTGGAATTTTTCAATAGATAGAGAGAGAAAATAGACGCGGAGAGAGAAACATATAGAGAGAAAGTTTAAAAATTGTGTTAATCTAAATAGATAGAAAAAGTAGATTATAAAAATTCAACAGATAAAAACAATTCAATATATTGGTCAAAACAATTAAATGGATATATAAAAAAATTGGAATAAATAGATGTAAATTTGAATAGATAGAAAATAATTTGAACATATAGATATAAATTTAAACAGATAGTCAACGAAAGTCAACAAAAGTCAACAGATAAATTAAGGAGCAAAATTAAAAACAAAATATTCTTTAGAAAATATTCACGAGACCTAATACCTTATACCATCCTTAACTTAGACTTTTCAACAATTATCTCTTCAAATAATAGGTAAAACTAGTAAATCGATCTAGTTTGGTCCAAATCGTCAATTTCATCTAGTTTTTATCAACTTAGGTTCTGATTTCTGGTTTTAAATCGATCTAAATCTTGATATACTTGTTTATGGGCACTTTTTTATAAATCCATTTTCACCTACTTATGTTTCATTTAGTCCATATTATTTTCTTATATTCCAATAAGTTCTATGGGTGACATAGTTATCAAAATATCCCTAATAATATTCACATTGACAGTGCGAATGTTCCGTGATGTGAATGTTCATACCGTCAATGTGAATGTTCACATCGCCAATGCGATTGTTCACACCATTAATGTGAATGTTAATATGTCAACATGAACATTCATATTGTCAATGTAAATATTCACACGTCAATGTGAATATTCACATTGTAAAATATGAATGTTCACATCACCAAATTTCTAACCGTTGAAAAAATATTTTTAAGGATAGAAATGTTCATAAAATACCTTAAATATGATAATTATGATTTGGTAGATCAAATGTTCAAATAATAGGACTTATTATAATACAAGAATATCTTATGGATTAATTAGGATACAAACACTTGAAAATCGATTTTTTAATAAATCTCTCATTTGTTTATTATTTTTTAAATATTTTTATATGTAAAACTAGAATATAGAAGTTACTAGTAACCAAGGTTTTAAAAAGCGGTCTCAACCATTATGTAACGGTTGTGATGGTTACCGCCACCCGTTACGGCTACTTTTGTAGTGTGATTGAGATTCACAGGTGTGTCTGCCGTAGCTGCTACCGTAGCAGTTGTAACAGTGCCGTAACAGTCGTAACGACTTATTATGCACCGATACGTAATGGTTCCGACCTGCTTCTTTCAAAAAAACACATAAAAAAAAGCTGAAAATTAGGGAAGAGGGATAGAGAGAGAAGAGGGAAGATAAAAAGGGAAGATGGAGGAGTAAGAGATAGAGAGAGAGAAGAGGGAAGATGAAAAACATGTTATTGATTTATTGAAGTTGTAAGACCTATGCTATTCTATTCAGCTACTATCACTTAACCATTTTGTTTGTGTGTGCAATCTATATATTGTTTGATAATAATAATAATAATAATAATAATAATAATAATAATAATAATAATAATAAGTGTGATCATTATCTATTTGGCTTGATTAAAAAATATATATATATATATATATATATTTAGATTCTTATTTATTCTCTTACTTTTGTCATTGTTTATTTTATATATAATAGTTAGTTATTGATTGTGTATAATATAAAGTCATTAATTATTAAAATTAAATTTAAAAAACTCAGTTTATAGTGATTTAAAAATATGAAATATATTGGATCGTACTTAAAAATTTATAAAAATTGATCAATATTTATTTTAAAACCCAATAAATATGATTATGTAAAAAAAATATGCTTATTGGTAAGTTTTTTTCAAATTGCGCAAAAAATAAAAAAATTCACCGTTCCGGCTACCGCAACTGTTACGCTACGACCTTTACACCCTGCAACCACAACCGCTCCATCGCCACCGTTACGGCAACCGCAACCGCTTTTCAAAATCTTGCTAGTAACATTCAAACACCAATCTTGACTATGGAATCGATAAGCTCTGACTAATTATTTTTTTTTTAAATCTTAAAAATATCGGTTTGGACTGACGATGGCCACCCTTAACCCTAATTCTTGACCCTAGTGAAAGAAAAAATAAAAATAAAAGCAGAGATAGAATTCAGAAACATAATCTAATCCCATCTAGTTCATTTCCTAACTAGTTATAATCCCCTCTTTCCAAATTTAAATTTATTTATTAGTTTTTTAATTAGAACTTGCAGATTACGAAAATGAATAAATAAAGAAAGAAAAAAAAAAGAAGAAGAAGTCAAAACTCATAAGCAATCCAGAAATTACACCAAAAATGAGGCCAGAGTGTGTTGACAAATAAAAAATAGCGAATTTTTAAAGAAGATTGAAGTTGACCAACCCAGGATTTGCCGAGGCAACAACTATGAATTAATGGTGTTGTTGGTGTAATAATTAAAATTAATTAATTAATGGAGTTAAAATAAAAATATTGGACAAAAATTATCACCATGAGGAAATATTAAAATTTACTGGTTCAACAAACTCTGCTTACGTCCACTGATATATTCATTGTGTTTACACATTACTCACTATCACTATAATAATAGTGATACATCATATTTGTACACATATGATATACACGACGATTCAGACTGAGAGGTGGTAATCTTGCTTTGTTTTAACGAGATTCAACCTTTTCTTGGTTGAAGAAACCTTCAGACCCATTGCAAAAAAAATCTCCAATTGACTTGTATCTCTCGAGACATAGTAACCCGACTGATAGTCATATTGACTTAAACTAACGTTGCATATTAGTAATTGAATCCAAAATTTCACCGCATAAAACACCTTTACACAATTGTGGGGATGTATTTTTTAGGATAAATTATCAATAGGTCATAATAGTTAGATTTAATTCCCATCAAATCCTATTGAAAATAAGTCTTAATAAAATTATCGTTAATTTTTTTTTTTAACGGATTTTTGCATCACTAAAAATTAAAAATTATCGCTATTACTTACAATTAGTGACTTTTTCTGTGATGAATTTTCAAAACTAATTAAAAGTTAATAATGTTTTTTTGTGACAATTTTTTTAAAACCTTTGTCAAAGTTTGTAATTAGTGATATTTTTTGTGACAAAGTTTACAAACTGCCACTGAAAATTAACAATTAGTGACGTTTTTAATAGTGCTCGATAAAAAATGTCATTAATTCTTATAAGACCTATTGGACAAAAAGTTTACCTATTAGGACGAGTAAGTCCCCTTATTTTTTAATAGGATTAAGTGGATCTAAGTTCTTGGCTAGGTTAGGCCGAGGTGTCATGTGATGTGACAATACTAGTCAAGGTTATGACATTAGTCAAACTTCAGTAAGAATATGACTCATCGGTAGTGAATCCCCAATAAGGATGTCACTCTTGAGTTGGGTAAGAGCATCCACAATGGACACACTAAGTTGTGTGTTAGTGTCAGGTGCCAACTTTTGGCTAGCTGAGGGTATTGTTTGGTGCTGCAGTGGATAGGTTAACGTGTGTGTTAATGGTGTGTGTTAACTTGTTTGTTATCTGCAGCGAGGGTTTTAGCTAGCGAAGGGGGCGTGTTTTTGGTCTTACCGGTTGACCGGTCAACGACAAATTTTTTTTTTTCTTGTCGGGATTTTTTTTTTGACTTGAAATTTAATTTTGGGCTTGAAATTTTTGATTAAACTAAATTATTTATTTATTTTATTTATTATATACACACACATATATATTTAACACACACCTTAACACACCCCTTAACATACCCATTGCACCACCACTCACTCTCTAAAATTAACAAACTCTTAACACATCTTAACAAACATTTTTGAGTCCCACTTCTATTACTTTTTGTCATATAACACACACCTTAATATAATTTTTTAGTCATCCCATTGTGGATGCCCTAAGACTCCTAAGTGGTGAAATCTCAATAAGGATGTGAATCCTGATCAGTTGGGTATGAATGAGACTATTGAGAAGATCACACTCCACCCAATTAGAAAAAGTAACTTTAGATACAGAATAATTGCTAGGCAAGTAGAGCCCTAGATAGAAAAGGAAACCTAAGATGAGGCAAAATAGTCCTATATAAATAACACTCTCTCATGGATTGAGGTACGTATATTCTAGTAATTTGTAGGATTTGTATTATTGAGTATTCTCTATAGAGAGAAAGTCAAGACCGGACAGGCCACTAACAATTCTCCATCTTGCAGATTCTCTGTGGATTCATCTCAAGTACGGGCAACATTTGGAATCATCGCCAGTACCGACAATGTTTTGAGATATTCCGGATGAGGTAATATTTTTAGATTTGATTGTGTGGTCAAATTTTAGCACACACAATAATCATATATGTTGTAAAAGAGATTATGTATCAATATCTTTATTTCAAATTCAAAACTAGTGAATGAAAATTCTTAAAATTTAAATCAATAGACTTGTTGATTTTAAATTTTAGTGACTGTCAAATAATCTTATGCAAGCTGATTATCTTAATCCAACAACTACAATAGTCTAACTCAGAAGCAACAAAGTAATTGCACCGAAATGTAAAGATGATTGAAGTTGACCGACTCAGAATTTGAGAAAGCAACAACAACTACAGAGACTCTACAGACAAACCCTCAACTCTTTCTCCTCTCTCTCATCACTTGCCACTTCCAGGTACTGCTCCAAAACCAAAATCATATTCTTTTTATTTTTTATTTTTTATTTTTTCATACACATATGTTTTGATAATCTTCTTGATAAATGGACAGAAAGTGTTAGGATATGTATGTTATATGTAAGGCAAACCCTATCAGTGCAAATTATTCCTTTAGAAGAAACTACCAATAGACTTAAAAACTAGATAGTTTTGGGATTGATGGGAAAAAATTAAGGTAGTGTTTAGTAGAGTTTTAGAATTATGATTTGATAATAGAGTTGTATTTTGAATTTGTGAATTTTGGAATAGTTAGAATTGTGTATCTGTATTATTGAATTGAATGAATGAATACAATAAGAGAAGCTTGTATATATAAGTTAAAAAGAAACCTAGATAAGTATAGAAGAAGATAGAGATACAAGGAGATTGAGATAGAAATAGAGACAGATATACAAGATAGGGATAGAGATACAAATAGATAAGTGTAATATAATAATATGCATTAACAGCCCCCCCACAAATTCAAGGTCGGCAAGCATCAACCAACTTGAGTTTAGAAACTAGATCACTGAAATGACCAGGAGGATAAGCCTTGGTGAAGATGTCGGTTGTCTGATTGGTAGAGATAACAAAAATAAGACGAACAGTGCCACTAGTAACATGATGTCATATGAAGTGACAATCAATCTCAACATGTTTTGTGCGATCATGGAAGACATCATTATGGACAATCTAAATAGCACTCTGATTATCACAATAGAGATTAATCGCAGTAGAATGAGAAACCCCCATATCAGAAAGAAGCTATCGAAGCCACACAAGCTCCTGAGTAATGTCTGTAAGAGCACGATACTCAGCCTCAGTACTAGAACGAGCAACAAGAGTTTACTTTTTGCTACATCAGGCAATGAGAGAGTCACCCAAGAAGAAGTAGAAACCTGTAGTAGAACGACGATCAGTAGGGTCCCCTGCCCAATCAACATCAGAAAATGCATGTAACTGTAGGGAAGAGTGAGCGGATTAGTGAAGACCATGAAACATAATGCCTTTGAGATAGCGTAAAATGCGAACTAGAGCATCATAGTGCAGAGAGCGAGGAGCAGCCATGAACTGACTAACAATGTGAACATCATAAGAAATGTTTGGACAAGTAACCATGAGATAGACAAGACTGCTAACTAGTGTAGACACCCCATTTTTGACCGACCTTAAGACTCAGACGTCACCGATTGAGCGCTTGGTGATGTTGCATATTGTGCTCGTTCAGAAGTTTCAGAGTCGCGGTCGTGAGCCCTGCCTCCGGACTTCCGAACCCTCTTCTGTGCCTTGCCTCGGTTTGCGAACCAGACTCGGTTTTCTCTATTTCTTTTCCTGAGGGGAGGGAGAGGTCCCGTAGACCATCTCTCAGTGGCCGTGGGCTACATTTTGTGGTCGTAGGCCATTTTGCCCATTTCGGAGCCCGGCTTCCGATTTTTCGGGACCGTTGGCCGTGTGCCTCGGTTCGGGACCGCTTAACCATCTCCGTTTCCTCCGGTTTTTGGCATACTTCTTATTTGCTCCCTTTTGAGGGACACTGAGGTCTGAGAGACCCACTTCGTGGTCGAATGCCACTTTCGGTGCTTAACAGCCCATTTTCGGGGCCCCGAAATGCGCGTTTTGGCCCCCGAGCACTCGTTTTGCATCGGTTTTCATTCATTTTTGGCAGGTACCTCTGTTTCATCACCAGGAAGGCCGTAGAAGGGTGGAAGGCCAGCAATTATTTCAGCAACCAGTTATATTCCTCCGGCGCCCTCCGACGCCCGTTTTTTCTCACTTCCGAGCCAATGTTGAACAACCGGCCATTTTTTTGAACTTTTAACCACATATTTGTGTTGTATACACATGGGAGGACACCAAAAGTTGGTGGCCGGCTAGTAATTCCATTTGACCCTTTTGACCCCCCCTAAAAATGGCTTTTTCTCTCTCCTATTTTACAGTTGCCAATTTTGAACCACAGGGTTGTGTTGAGGGCACCTGGGAGGACACCTATCTGTGGTGGGCGGCCACTAAATCACCTTGACCCTTTTGACCCTTGGCCGGCCGGCCATGGGAGGTAGCCGGCCGGCCACCTGCAACTCCAAAAAGTGGCCGGCCATGATCCTTGCAATGTGTACTTTACAGCTGTATAGCTGTTGTCCCCCAAAATACCTACATCCGGGGGACAGCTTTTGGGGAAAGGACTTGGTCCTTTTCCCCCACCTTTTCCTCTCCATTTCTCCCTCTCCTTGGTCCAGATAACCAGCCTCCCACTTTGGTGATAAGGGTTGGAAGGATTACTTGGAACTCATACATACATATCTCCCGCTATCTCTCTCATTTCCTTAAAAATTCCTAAGTCTTACACCTCATTTCTTCATCACCACCAAGCACCACCACCACTACTCTATTTCTAGCAGCTTAGAGAGTTTTCCAGCAGCTAGGAGGCATCACCTCTCAAGCCAAGAAGCATCCAAGGGTTGGTCTTCAAGGGTGAGTAGTATTTCCCTTCTTTTGAGCTTATTTTTGCAACATTTCTTAGCCATATATGCGTACTGTTTTGAGCTCCAGACCTAACTGAAAGTGGCCTTATTTTGAGCTCTTTTTCACTTTTTCTTAAGGGACTCTCACTGTTTGAGGCCCTCTTGATGCACTTTCTTCATTATCCCTCTTGTATGCCATAATGTTTGAGGCCCTCTTGATGCACTTTCTTCATTATCCCTCTTGTATGCCATAATCTTGCATAGTATTTTTGGCCTATATGTGATCTGTTTTAGAGCATGATGTAAACTGTAGATAGGCTTATTTTGAGCCCCTCTTCAACATTGAAGAAGGGTTCATCACTGTTTGGGACCTCCATGTGCCACTTGTCATTATACTCCTCTTTGGTCCCCATTGTTGCATGATTTGTTAGCCTATTGTGCTTCTGTTTTTGGGCAATTTTCAGAACTGAAAACAGTCCTATTTTGGCCTCCTCTTCATGTTTCATTGAGGGTCCTTCACTATTTGAGGCACCCTTCCTATATTTTGTGTTATATCTCTCTTTTGGCCATCATTTTTGCATGATTTGTTAGCCTATTGTACTTCTGTTTTTCGGCTCTTTTCAGAACTGAAAACAATCTTATTTTGACCCATTATTTATGTTTCATTAAGGGTCTTTCATGGTTTGAGGCATCTTTTATATACTTTGTGTTATATCTCTCCTTTTGGCCTCATTTTGCATAGCATTTTGGACATATTTGCATACTGTTTTGGGTCCGGCCATCAACTGTAAAATGCTTTATTTTTGGCCCCTCTTTAACATTGTTGAAGAGCCCCTTTGTGTTTAAGGCCAGCAACCACTACTTGCTTCTTTGGCCATCTTTTGGCCCATTTCTTGCATGAGAGCTTAGCCATACCTGTGTTTGTTTTTGGGCTATTTCCAGAACTGTAAAAGATCATGTTTTGGGCCCCTCTTCAACTTTGTTGAAGGGCCCTAATCTGTTTGGGGACAGCATCTGTGAGTTGCTTCTTTATCTCGCATTTAGGGCCATTTTTGCATGCTAGTTTTGGCCTATTTGTGTTTGCTGTTTGGCCATGCTTTGAACTGAAAAAGTGCTTATTTTGGGGCTTCCTTGCTTCTGTCTTTTCATTCCATGTACCAATTTTGCATGCTTTGTATAGCTGTAAGCTATTTCATGTGCCTAATTTTGCATTTCGGGAGAAATTCCATGCATCAGGTGTCATTTCGCCTTGTTTCGGGGCTGTTTTGCCCCTCATTTTGCTACTGTTTTTTGCATGTTTGCATACCATATTCCATGTCTTTTCCATGTCTCATTAGAGTGGCATTTCGGTGCCCGAGGGTCGGTTCTCGGTTTGCGTGCACGCATGCACGCATTTCGAGTTGTCTTGTTTTCATCTGATGGCCTCCTATGTGAGTGTGGCTGAGGCTCTCTCATGTTGGTGTAAGCCCATTATTGCATTGCGTATGCCATTTCATCCATAGCATTGTGTATGTTCGGTTGTATATTACCTCGTGTAGCGTGTATGCCATTCCATAACATTGTGTATGTTAGGATTGTATCTTAGTTGCATTTCACGCATATCATGCATATTGCATTGTGTTCGGGATAGGAGTTAGCCCGGGCACGGGAAACGAGGTGCGTTTCGTACTCCGAGTGACGGAACGCGTCTCAATTCCCCAGTCACTGACACTCCGGATTATCCATGATGGAGTTAGGTTTTAGTCGAGTTTTCATTTGCATTTCATTCTATATTGAATTGTGCAATTCGACTCCTCGGCCATCATACATCGATATGCGTGATTGGTGGCACGAGGATCGAGGCATGCATACATTTGTGAAAATACATTGCTATGCCCCTTTCCTGCTCTCTGTTGTAGCAAATCAAGAATCAGCAGTCGTCCGAGGCTTGGCACGCATTCCAAGAACAGGTGCAAACAGAGGCTAATTGGGGCATCGTCATGGATTTCCGCGCAAAGCAGCCTAAACATACATCATTCATCAGAAGCAAGGCAGTCTCTGGCTTGCACGCCAGTTTTATAGCTTTCTTAGTTAATTTGTTAATTAATTAGGAATTTGTACATTATTTGGACTGTAATATTTTTTTATTCGGGACTGTAATATTCTTTTATTTGGGACTGTATATTTATTCAGACCCTCTGCGCGAGAGCACAACTGTAATAAGTGTGTGTGTGTGTGTTGTATGTTTTCCAACCCCACGTCTTTCTCCCTTTTATTTATCCGCTTATGATGGTTAGATTAGGGCATATTTCAATTAGCATACAGTATGATAGCATGTTTGCATTCATTCATCTGTTTTACATGCACCGGGCTCGGCGCATCATACTAACTGCATTTGTATTTTCAATTCCAAATTGAATACATGTTAGCTGTAGCATTTCATATGTCTTGTTTAGAATAGCCGAGCCTACTATAGATTGCATTTTTGCATGTGTTGCATTAGGCATTTCTGTACACTTAGGATCATGCATGATTTCTAAAGTAGTTTCTGTTTTGGCTTGGAGTACTCGGTGAGTTTTATGCTTTAGCATCCTTGCATGCGTGTGAGTGATTGCCATGATAGCATGCTTACCATGAGGCTATTTGCTTATGTGATATAACTGCCTGAATGCCTGTGGGTGAAGGTTGGGTTATTTGAATTGGAGCAAATCATTGACTGCGAGTTTTAAGCCCACTAAATAGTGGCAAAACCATCTTTTCTAAGCCCACCCGAGGGTGGCAAAATCTGCATTTTAAGCCTACAATTGGGATGAAATGGCTGAGGCCTTTGTCGCGCAATATTCGTACAACACTCAGATCGAGATCACAACCCGTGATCTTGAAACGACGAGGCAAGAGCCCAAGGAATCTTTCTCAGACTTTGTGATCCGATGGAGGGCAAAGGCGTCAACGATGACTTTAAGGCCTACTGACAAAGATCAAATTCGGATGATTGTGCGCAATCTCCACCCAAAATTAATGCAGAGAATGATTGTAGTCCCCTTTCCTACTTTCGCAGATTTACATGATATGGGGGTGCAAATAGAAGATGCTATGAGGCAAGGTCTGTTTGACCAGGACAGAGAACAACCGAGGAGGACCTTCAATCGCAGTAACAATGCAGGCCCGAGCGGCGCTGCAAATACGAGAGCCTCGGAAGTTGGTATGGTCGCCACCACTCTGATATCTGTTTTTGACTACGCTTGTGTGTTTCTTTGCATTGCATTTGCATTGGTGCGCCTAGGACACCGTGTTTGCCATCTGCTATTCCTGAACGGTTTGCCGGAGGCTTGTCTTGTCAAGGCATGACCATAAGGCTGACCGGTTGTGGGCTCTGCCAGTATGGGAACACAAACCCCGGTTTTACCGGGGCATCCTTTTTGACCATTCGACCTAGTACATATTCAGATCCATAGTGACCATTCCAAACTAGGACAGGTTGCTTACCCGTTTATAGGTTGTTTGAAGCCGCTGTGTGCTTAGTGAAACCCTAGCTCCTGACAAAATAGGACAGGGAAACCCTACCCCAACATAGGTGTGTTTTGGCTCTCACTTGTCTGCTATGTTCTTTTAGAGTGCGCCTCTATAGGAATGCATGTATCAGTCTACAAGTTTGGGCATCAAGCCTGCGGGCACCAGTTTAGTAGTTTGGGCATCAGGCCTGCGGGCACCAGTTTAGTAGTTTGGGCATCAGGCCTGCGGGCACCAGTTTAGTAGTTTGGGCATCAGGCCTGCGGGCACCAGTTTAGTAGTTTGGGCATCAGGCCTGCGGGCACCAGTTTAGTAGTTTGGGCATCAGGCCTGCGGGCACCAGTTTAGTAGTTTGGGCATCAGGCCTGCGGGCACCAGTTTAGTAGTTTGGGCATCAGGCCTGAGGGCATCAGTATCTGGGAATCAGTTTTACCTGAGGGTATCAGTTCGCCGGTAGAATTTTGGGCAGAATTCTGTAGGAGGCACAATCATTCAACTCTGCTCATATGGGTTATCGTGAAATCGGGCTGAGATGCTGCATGTTTTCTCTTTTTCTAGGGGTAGTCTGGGAACCATAGCTTCAGAAGGCTCCGATATCCCCCGAGGTTCATCGAACTTGTGCTGATAGACTTTGTCAGGTCAGAGATTCAGTTCAAGGGAAATCAGTGTTCCTTTGCCAAGGGCAGGGTAAAAGGGCCAGTCAGGCACAGATCACCAGTTCAGCAGTTACCAGATCAGTGGCCCTTAACAGTCGGACTGAGGTCTCAATTGTTGCCATAGAGATAGATCTACCGGTCAGTCAGATGGATCAGCAAAACACGTCAGGGATGGAGGCAATGATGCGTCAGATGCAAGAAAGTATGAAGCTCATGCAGGAGGACGCTGTCCGCCAAGCGGAATTTTCCAAGCAGCAGGCTGCAATCATGGCTCAGCAAGCCGAGCTCATCACTAGGTTGCAACAGCAAGCCGGAGCAGCAGCCTCACATCAAGCTCCTCCTCCACCAAGGGTTCCGATACTCAAGGAGACGCCAAATGTCCAAGCAAATACGGACATTCCGGTAGGGCCGGCTCTGCCCCCAATTCTACCCCAGTTATCTAAAATGCCAATCAACTTGCCAGATTCACCTTTTGAGTGCGAGGTGGACCCTACAGTGTTAAAGTTGAGCAAGCTTGAAAAGTTGTTCAAGAAATCCCAGGGAGTCAAGGCTATCCCAGACATTGAGGACGGGTACACCGACGCAGTTGTGACACTGCCGGACAGGTTCGAGATGCCTCACATCGACCGTTTTGACGGGTCAGGAGATCCCATGGTCCACCTGAGTTTGTTTTCAGATGTTCTGCACCCAATGGGCTTGACAAGATTACAGAAGCTTTCCCTTTTTGGCAGGACCCTGTCGGGTATCGCGGCCATCTGGTACGCCAAATTGGAGGATTCAGTGAAACGAAGCTGGGAAGAGATGGCCGAGGCCTTCGTCGCACAATACTCATACAATACCCAAATCGAGATTACGACCCGTGATCTTGAGACGACGAGACAGGAGCCTAAGGAGAGCTTCTCAGAATTCGTGGCCCGCTAGAGGGCCAAAGCCTCAATGATGACCCTTAGGCCCACTGACAAAGATCAAATTCGGATGATTGTGCACAATCTCCAGCCCAAGCTTATGCAGAAAATGATCATTCTCCCCTTCCCCACCTTTTCAGACTTACATGAGATGGGAGTACAGATCGAGGATGCTATGAAACAGGGCCTTATTGACCAGGAGAAGGAGCAGCCTAGGCGGGCGTTTTCCCGCAATTCGAATACGACCACCAGCGATGATGCAACTGCAAGATCTTCTAAAGTGGGCATGGTTACCACCACCACATCAAAGAAAGCTACCCCATTCACCGGTGTGTCCGGAAGTAGCTCACAGTTGGCCAAATCCTTCCCGAGTCAAGAGGATTTTCACCCCACTTTATATGCCTTTGTCAAAGGCTCTAGAGGTCTTCATCCGGAAAGGACATCTGAAACCATTGGAGCAACAGCCTTTACCTGATCCTCTTCCTCCAAAGCATGACCAGACTAAGTACTGTGCCTACCATCAACAAACTGGTCATGACACTGATAGTTGCTTTCGTCTGCGCCATGATGTACAGGATCTGTTTGACAACAGGGTCATCGCCGCACCAGTCTTACAAAGTCTATCGGCACTTGATCAGTGAATTTGTGGGGGGATAATGTGATCTGATCAGAGATTGAACCACCTGCGGGCGGCGCTCTGTAGACGCGCCCGTGGGCCTCATGCTACAGTTCGGACTCTCGATTTTGTGTCGCGGTTCTTAATCTTGAACCAAAGAGTCCAAATCTGGCAAATCGTTTTGAGAAATAGATTTTTGAAAAAGTAGTGCCAAACATGGACTGCTTTGCCAGATACAGAGTCGCCACCTAAATATTTTTTAATGGGGGAATTTAGGAAACCCTAACTCGGTGCCGAAGGCTACATGTCCGTCATCACCGGAGTTGTCTCGGCTCGGGAGCTTGGGTACGATCGGGGAAGGTCAGCTATGAGCACCCCCTTTCGCCCGGTTCGAAGACCGGCCTCTACTAACCGTGATATCTAGTTTTGAAAGCATTACATGTTCTTATTCCAATTATTAGCCTAGAATTACTATGTTATGCGCGCAGCAAACAAGTATAGACTAGATTGCCTAATTTGGAAATCAGCATTGCATATCCGTTTGTTTTGAAAAATGCTTTGGGGTTTGCTACTTGCGAGTAGGCTAAAACACGGATTTCAACGAGTTTTTCCAACTCAAACAATCCAACCTTCACCCGCGGGCATCCAAACAGTTTATAACATATAAGCATCTAGCCACATGTTAAGCATGCTATCATGGCAACATTCACACTCATGCGATATGCTAAAGCGGAAATACTTACATCGTACTCCGTGCCAAAACAGTAAACTAGTTAGTTCATATCAAATTGCCTAATGCAACACATACAAGATGCAATTAGATGGGCTCGGCTAACCTAAACATGGCATATGAAATGCAGTCAATTGATGCATGTATTCAATTTGGAATTGAAGTACAAATGCAGTTAGCGTGATGTACCGAGCTCGATGCATGTAATACAAATGCATGGATGCACGCATGCATAGCATAAGGTATGCTAATTTAAATATGCCTTATTACTAACCATAAAAGCGGGTAAGTAAAAGGGAATAAAGGAGTGGGGGTTGGAAGACATACACACACTCACCCACACTTATTACAGATTTGCCCTCGCTCGGAGGGGCCGAATAAATAATACAAATTAATTAACTACACAAGCTAATTAAATATTACAAATTAATTAATTAATTAACAAATTAACTAATCTAATGAAAGCGGTAAATTGCCTCGGGAGGAGAGCCAGATGCAACACATGCTCGAATCTCGCCCGAAAATGCACGGCCATGCATAGGCTGCCTCTGTTTTCTTTCTTTTGCTCCTCTGGAGGCTGTCAAAACCTCAGGATTGCTTCTCTGGATGTTGGGGAGTACCACCGGCTGAATATAATTACCACCGGCAGTGTGGTTTAGTCACCGGCACAAAATGAAGCTATCGGCTGCTGGTTCACTGCCGGTCGGCAATATATACTGCCGGTCGGCAAAAAAGGCCTGCAGAACCTGCAACTCACAGCAGCAGAGGACAAGGCAAAGCATGGTAGCACAATTTAAGGCATATATGCACCAACCATGTCCCTTATCATGATAATGACTCAAAGGGGCATATACCTCGATTCTCGGACCACCAATCACGCATTTCCATGCATGATGGCCCAAGGAACCAAGTATACAACTTTCATGTCAAATGAAATGCAAACCAATCAAACAAACAAGGCCCAATTCCTATCATCAAGTCAAGGGATAAGGCATGCATGCAAGATGCAATGCAACCTAGGCATACAAGCTAAGGATGCAACATGGCATGGCAACAAACTTATGCAAGCATGCAAGCAAACATGAGGCAATGCTAACCAATGAAAAGGTGGTCTTAAACATGATTTGGGCAGCTCTAATAAGACCCAAAACAGTGGCCAAAATGACCAAAACAAAGGACCAAAAACACATACACATATGCACATAATTAAGGGCCAACACTTAGGCACAAATTGAACAACTCTCAAGCACACTTGAAAGGGGCATTCATGGACAAATAGCATGCGGCATAAGCATTTAAAATCATGTTATAAAATGATGCCCAAACCATGTTAAACAAGATAAGCAAATGCATGCAAGCATGGTCCAAACACTTGGAGCAAATCAAGGGGACTTGAACCATGACCAAGCCAACCAAGCCTCACAAGGCTAAGAGGGCTTAAAATAGGTTCAAGACAGACCTAGACCATGCAAATGGGACTCCCTAGATGGCACATAAGTGGCTCAATTTCAAAGCATGCGCTATGGCCAAAACATGGAGCATGCAACACATGCTTCCAAAGCATTAAAGAGGCATGCAAGGAAATCAAACAAGCATGAAAATAGGACTGAAATAACATGTAGGGTGGCCCCAAATCACCAAATCAATGCAAAGGTGTCATGCTATACATGCATACACTTAAGGCCAACAAGCCGGAATGCAAAGAGGCTATACCAAGCATGCCAAAATCAACCCAAGCGCTTATGGACAAACCTAAAACATGTCAAGATAAGCACAAAATCTTCACAAGACTAAGCCTAAAACATGCTTGAACAAAGGCTAACAACCTAAGGCACATTAAGGCATAAACAAGGCATTACATGGTAGGTATGCTAAGCATGCATGAAGTACCAAAACCAATTTAAAATCATGTTATATTATGGAAATATAAGCATGAAAAACAGCCTAAACATGCTCAACACACACTCAAACATAGGCTCCCTTTAGAGGCCAAAACATGTCCTTTTCAAGGACAACAAGGAGAGGGGGTGGCCCTCTCCTTCTTGGGACTTCAAGGCATCACCCTCACCACTGAAATCCCTCAAGATTTCAGTGGTGAAGAGACCCCAACACCAAAATCCCGGAGCTCACTCAAAATAGCACAAAATGAGGCCTTTCAAGGCCTAAGGGTGTTCAAACTAACCCAAACCACAAAACACTCTTAACAAACAACCAAGAGGGCTTAAAAACAGAACTTTTTTATGTTATACAACAAGCTCAAAAACGAGTTTAAGACAGGTAGAAACAAGGTGCAAAAATGGGGAATAAAGGTACTAGATTCTCACCCTTGTAGACCTCTTCACAAATGGTGCTCCAATGGCCTTCTTTGGCTTGAATCCAGCACCAAAACACCAAAATAAGTCCCTTAGAACCTCAGTAGCTAAGTGAAGGTGAAACACTAGGTGTTTGTGTGCAATAGTAAGACACAAAACACCTAGAACACAAAGAGAGTGAAAGAGAGATAGAGTGTATGTCTAACCCTAACCCTAAAACCAGAGCTCTCCTCTGTCTTCTCCCTTTCTAAAATGTCTAAACTCTCCAACCCTTGCAACAAGAGAGAGCCCCTCTCTATATAGGAGCTTTTTGTCTTGTAAAGCTTACAAGACAAGCTTCATAAGAGGGCGATCCCTCCATACACGTGTATGGAGGGGAGCAAAAGCAAGACAGCTGTCTTAAAATATGTGGAAAAGTAGATGCACAGTAGTCGGCCGGCCAAAAATGCCACCTTGGCAAAATTGAGTGTCGACCGGCACTAAAAAGTGCCGACCGGCAATAAAATATGTCGACCGGCAAACTACAGTGCCGATGGAAGCAAAAACCAGCCGGTGGCCTCTAGCCACTGCCGGTGGTGGGTGGGGATGGTCTACAAGCCCTACCCTGCCTCTCAAAGGCAAAACACAAGTGTTTGGTGCAAAACCAGACACTAAACGGTCGAGTTCGGAGATCCTGAGGCAAGGCGCATAGCCGAGACCTCCGGGAACTCCAAACAAACACAAACATGGATGATCGCCGAGTGTTCAAACGGTGACGTCCAAGTCTTGAGGACGGTCAAAAATGGGGTGTCTACACGCTCGATTAACTCCAGACGTGGGAATGGCACGCACTGTTCTGAGCAATGTGCAAATACCAGTTTTTGTGCTTTCTGACTTGGGTATTGGGTCTGTTTTGTTGTTTTGGTTTTGAGTCTGTCCTTTTGTTTTGAGTCAGTCTTTTTGTTTTGGGTCTATCTTGTTATATCGAGTCAGTCCTATTGTATAGGAGTCGGGTGATTCCCGGGGGGGGTGTTACCTCGGGCATCACCATTTTGTTTTGGGTTTGTCTTTTCATTTTGTTTGGAGTCTGTTTCTGCCAGGGAGCCAGTTGTGCTAACAGATTTTTTTGAATAAAACAACAGTGATCTTCATGCTCTCGCATTTGCTTCTGCCTTGTGCCAGTTATGCTGGAAGTTCTGAATGAGATGGCAGTACTTGACTCAGAACTCTGCCTTTTCTGTGCCTGGAAGTCATTGTAATGACCTGAGTTTTTCAAAACTTTTCGGACGATGCGATGAAAACAAAGAGGGAGGAATTCCTCGGGGTTTGCAAAACTTTGATCAAATTGAGAGAAAGAGAGGCGTGCTAAACCCTTAATGAACGAAATCATGTTTGTTAACGTGAGTACTGAGAAGGATCCTGGCTTGATCCAGATTGGTCCCACACCGTCTTCAGCGCGAGCGATTGGTCGCTTTCTTAAATGATTTCAAAAAAAAAAAAAAAATTGTTTTGCGCGGTCCTGCGAAGACCTGTGTGGAATTGCTCTTGAGATTGTGCAGCTTAGGATCACTCTCA
Source organism: Camellia sinensis (assembly GCF_004153795.1). Classification (NCBI taxonomy): domain Eukaryota; kingdom Viridiplantae; phylum Streptophyta; class Magnoliopsida; order Ericales; family Theaceae; genus Camellia; species Camellia sinensis. The sequence goes on along the minus strand of NW_021024644.1, from coordinate 2,354,362 downwards.
ACCTCGAGACTCGACTCCTCATTTTCAAACCTTGGACTAGAACTCAGACAGTTCAAAGGTCAACTACAATGTAAGGCCTGTGTGGCCGGATCCAGAGCAGCCCGTGAATTAGCGGCAACAAAGTCAGATCAAGAAGCTTGCGAAGCTAGATCAGGAGCACCCCTCGAACTAGGGGCAAAAATTTCCAATATGCTCGAAGAGCCGAAGATGGATCCTTTAGTACATCAATGCAATGGCCACTCTCCTGGATACGGATGGCTGCAAAACCCTAAAACCATTTGGCATGGACTTGTTACACTTTTACTCTTTGAGAGGCTCGCTGGGTCGAAAACCCGGAAGGGCGGCCCAGGCAAAAGTTAGAGCATGAAAAGAAGAAAAAGAACAAAAAAGAGAAAAAAACAAAAGAAAAAAAAAGAAAGATGCAAAGAAAAGAACAAAAAAAGAAAATCAAAAAAAGAGAAATGAAAAAGAATGAAAAGATACAAAAATTGAAAAAAAAAAGAAAAGAAGAACAAAGCTCGCAAGGTCGAAAACCCGCAACGGGCGCCTTAGCAAAAGTTAGAGCCTAAAAATGAGAGGTTAATACCCGAGTGTACCTTAACCCCGAACTACGTGAGGCTTGATTCCCATCTTTGGGATACGTAGGCAACTTCATTCTGAAGTCCAGCCGTAAAACACTTCAAATTGACTATGTCCATGTGATAGTTCTGGTCATCTTTGTCTTCTCTGTATCCGAGAATTTGGTTGTGTTCGTCACTCTGAGGACTGCCTATAATGCGCTGCGGTGCTATCCAAACAAGGGGCAACTTTCCGTTGCCATTCAAAACGCCGCAGTGTCATTTCAAACAAGGGGCAACTTTCCGTTGCCATGCGGTGTCCTTCAGGAAAGGGGCAATTTTCCTTCGGATCTGAGGTTGTGCATCTCAAGGGTAGGTTCCATGCTCGTTCAGCAGTGACCGTTTGCGAAATAGTTTTTGAGAATTTTTACTGAGGTTGACTAATCTTCTCGAAAAGTATTCCATTTTCAAAACTGGACCAATTCTTGGACCCAAAAGAGGAAAATTTTCAGTGCTCATAGCCTGACTTGCATGATTTTAAATCAGAAAATTGAACAAGCATGTTAATCTAACTCTTATTTTGGTCAAAAATTTTTTAGGAGAAAACTAAAACAAAAAATGGTCAAAATGATGAACTAGGGGCACAGTTGAGTCAGGCTTCCTGTCTTTCCCATTGTCAACATACTTGCCAAGAAGGGCACTCTACCTGCCAGAAGAGGGCACAACTGAAGTTAGCAGAAAAGGGCTGAAAGCTCTCAACATCCTCCAAGAAGCGAGGTATCAAGCCAAGTGCGAAGCACGAACTAGAATGGGGCAAGATATTCCATTCCATCATCTGGACAGATCTTATCACGTCCAAACTCCCCAGCAAAGCATTATCAACTGATGTTAGCTGCAGATTTGCTACACACCCAGTTGTAGCGCAACCCTTCCGTAGGAGGAATTCACTAGCTGTGAGCGGAAGAAAGAGAATCTAGCAGAATGCTAGGGGCACGAGCTCACAATTTGCTGTTTATCCATCAACCACCCAGGGGAGGGATGAAAAATGAGAGATTGAAGAATAGAGAGATGTGCGATGAGAGGAAAAGTGAGAAGAGGGCTTTTTCAGAAAAACAAAGGTTGAGGGCCGAGTGATGTGAGAACCACAAATGAGAAAGGGTGGGAAACACTACCCGATGAAATAGGCTCCTTGTAATACGTCTGTGTGTCGTGTCTTTTGTTTTGTTTGTCTCGATTCCTGCTTTGAGTCGTCCCGAGCGTGTCTCGTTGTGTTTAGGTTGTTTACCTTTTTGTCTTTCGTTGTTGAGTCTTTTTCACTGTGTTCAGTCGTAGGCTCAATACCCGGTTAAGAACTCATTTCTTAATTTCAAAAAAAAAATAATAAAATCGTTTTGTGCTCAGAGTGTTGTGCCATTCTTCATGATTGTGCAAAACAAGATTCGTTCTTTCGTAAAACCGCACGGTTCAACCCGAGTCATGTGAGAACAGTAAAATCAGGATCTATCTGAAGCTATATAGGTTCCAGCCTGCGAAGCAAAAGTAAAAGAGGAAAATGTCGGGTATCTGAGTTTGTTCCAACTTTAGTAAGTTCCGAGACTACATTCCGTGTGTACCTCTTCAAGCCTTGCCAAAGCTCCAAAGTATGAGTGTGCCTCTACCTCAAGCTCAAGATCAAGTCTGCTTCAAGCCAAAATGGCGATCAAGAGTGCTCTCCCTGAGTACCATTCCCTGCCAGAGGCATCTTGGCTGTGTTCGCAATGAGTTCCTAGGAGACCAACTGCGACGGTGGAAACTAGAGTTCGAATGGTTGATGCCCAGAACGTAAAGGTTCAGGATTTCCGGGACTAAAGTCTGGTTTAAATACCCAGAGGCGTGTCCTCAGCTTGAAATCTATATGGAAGCCCCATAGGTTGAGATAGCATGTATGCACCTCAATTCTGGATACCGAACCAACCTAGTCTGTCACCCCGTTGGAGAATAGGGAAAGTTGTGAATATGATCAGGAAGAAAAGCAACATCCAAAGTGTTCTACGTGAAGAACCCTTGTTAGCATTTCAGAGCCTTTGTACTGTAAGTTGAAGGTAAGTGTTCGAAGAGCACAGGGGAAGATCCCCATCGGAGCAAAGCGGTTCACCGCCACTCACCTCGTGAGGTGCTTTCTAAAGCGCTGTTTTGTCCATTTATTGCTTTCTTTAAGCATCATGCATTGTAATGCATTGTACCTATCAAGTTTCTTCCTCAATCACGCACGATATTGTATGTACGGTTCATTCAAAAAGGTTCCGTTTGAGATCCTTTATTTAGTGTATCAATCACACTTCATTTATTTAGTGTATCAATCACACTTCATTCACTTAAGTGTATCAATCACACTTCTTTCATTTTGTGTATCTATCACATACATTCTCATTTTGTGTATCAATCACACTTCACTTCATTCATTTAGTGTATCAATCACACTCTGTTCACATAGTGCATCTATCACACTTTGTGTTCACATTTAGTGTATCAATCACACTCTGTTCACATAGTGCATCTATCACACTTTGTGTTCGCTTTTAGTATATCAATCATACTTTGTTCGCCAAGTGCATCTATCACACTTCATGTTCACATTTAGTGTATCAATCACACTCTGTTCACATAGTGCATCTATCACACTTTGTGTTCGCTTTTAGTGTATCAATCACACTCTGTTCACATAATGCATCTATCACACTTTGTGTTCGCTTTTAGTATATCCATCATACATGTTCACTAAGTGCATCTATCACACTTTGTGCTCCCTTTTAGTAAATCAATCATACTTTGTTCACTAAGTGCATCTATCACACTTCGTGTTCACATTTAGTATATCAATCATACTTTGTTCACTAAGTGCATCTGTCACACTTCGTGTTCACCTTTAGTGTATCCATCACACCTTGCTCACCTCACCCTTTGTATATCAATTACACTTCGCTCAAATAGTGTATCTATCACACACGCTCACACTATGCCTACTTTGTGTATCAATCACACGCGTTCGCTCTGTGTATCAATCACACACTCCCGCTTTGTGTATCTATCATACTTGTTCACTTAGTGCATCTATCACACTTAGTGCTCACCTTTCTGTGTATCAATCACATGTTCGCTCTGTGTATTTATCACACATGCACACTGTATTCGCAGTGAGAATTCCATAATTCTCCGCATTCTTAACTGCATGAAATGTAGTTGTTGCTTTGCATTCTTGCTTAAAACAGTTACATCTATTTGCGAGTACTTGCTTCATTACAGCTTGCTGCATTTGCATGATCATTGAGTTACTTCCGGCTCTGTGCATATCGCTTTGCATTTTGCCCCTTTGCCTGCGGGCATGCCTACGGGCACGTCTTTGTTTATCTTGTATGTTTGTCTAAGTCTTCGGCCTTGTCAAAAATGGGTCGTCTCTGGGCTTTAACATTCACTCCCGTCACTTGTGACTTCCGAGTTCTGTCAAAGAGGGGCAACTGTAGACACCCCATTTTTGACCGACCTTAAGACTCAGACGTCACCGATTGAGCACTTGGTGATGTTGCATAATGTGCTTGTTCAGAAGTTTCGGAGTTGCGGCCGTGAGCCCTGCCTCCGGACTTCCGAACCCTCTTCTGTGCCTTGTCTCGGTTTGCGAACCAGACTCGGTTTTCTCGGTTTCTTTTCCTGAGGGGAGGGAGAGGTCTAGTAGACCATCTCTCAATGTCCGTAGGCTACATTTGGTGGCCGTAGGCCATTTTGCCCTTTTCGGAGCCCGGTTTCCGATTTTCCGGGACCGTCAGGCCGTGTGCCTCGGTTCGGGACCGCCTAACCATCTCCGTTTGCTCTGATTTTTGGCATACTTCCTATTTGCTCCCTTTTGAGGGACACTGGGGTCCCGGAAACCCACTTCGTGGTCGAATGCCACTTTCGGTGCTTAACAGCCCATTTTCGGGACCTCGAACTGCGTGTTTTGGCCCCGGAACATTCGTTTTGCAATGGTTTTCGTTCATTTTTGGCAGGTACCTCTGTTTTATCACAAGGAAGGTCACTGAAGGGTGGGAGGCAAGTAATTGTTGCAGCAGCCAGTTATATCTCCTCCGAAAGCCCCTCCGACGCCCGTTTTTCCAACTTCCGGGCTAATGTTGAACACCCTAGTAGTGTGCCAACTTTCGATACCACATATCTGTGAGTACACACATGGAGGCCCCTAAAAGTTGGTGGCCCGCCATTAAATGCTACCTGACCTCTTCCTTCTGACTCTCCACTATCTTTCTCGGAGCTAATATTTGAGATGCTCCATTAGTAAA
>NW_021024644.1:2326715-2344378 GCF_004153795.1 Camellia sinensis | reverse complement strand
AACACTTGATAAAAAAATTCATCTTCAAAATTATGTGAAATTTCATTATTCACATTAGTAATTGACAACACAAATGACAAAATTCATTTTAAATAATATGAATATAATAAAGTCAACATCCTAATGCATAGAACTATCAAACATAATGACAGATCACATAAATATCAACATTAATGGCGGCATAAGAGAAGTAAGATGTTTTGGTTTTCTTATCTCAAATGAGATCTAATGGAACTAGTTAAAAGGAATATTAGATTGGATGGGAATAAAACTCTTCGAGAAGAGGGATTTTATCAAAAAGTTTCTTTTAAAAATAAGAATATTTTTTTTATGAATTGAATAGAATAATTATTAGATATATAATAACGATTATGTGGTATTGATATATCTCCATTTTTTATTTATGTTATACACCCAGATGATGTAAACTCCAATTCTATTACCTATTATTTTGGGTGAATTTACTTAAGTCTTTAACATTTCTTCAGAATTTATAAAAAGGAAATTATGGTGTATAGCTTTCTCAATTAATAAATATAAAACAAATACTAAGAAAAAATTCTGCCTATCAGAAAAAACAATTAAGATAATTTACTGAGCTATAAAGAAGCAAACGAAAATACATATGATACTATATATACAAATAATTATTTTATACATAAATCATCCTCACATAAACAAATGAACCAATTTTTTAATAAGTAAATCACTAAGTTAAGTTAACAATTTTAATTGATATGAAAACATTTTCAGCTTAACCATTTTATCCAATAAATAAATCATTAAGTCAATCGAATAACTTTTTAAATGATATGAGAAAATATTTTTGTAATAAGCAATTTGAATAATTTTGATAATGCATAGGAGACATTATTATATTTTTCCCCCTGAGTAATAAATTGTTTAGATGAAAATTTATAACAAACGATAGTTGTAATTTCCAGTAATATTGGGGGGGGGGGGGAACCCAAATTTTATTTCAATTTTTAATTTTAAACAAAAAATTTTTTTTTTTTGAAATTTGGGGGGATTTATGTTTTGAATAAAAAAAAAAAAATTTTTTTAAAAGTAAACAAGATTTATGTTTCATAAATGACAAAGATGTTTGCCACATTACGAAAAAAAACTTTTGCTAATTGGACCAAGAATTATTTTACGTAATTACGAAAAAAACATTCATCAACATAATAGGCCACCCATTAATAAATTATTTCATGAAATGACAAATTGAAAAGAAAAAAGGAAATCTCAAGAATTAAGTGTTCTGTATTATATATTATATATATATAGTATATATTTGGTTTGGTCTCCAGAAAAAAATTATATGGTCCATCCTTGACCAAAGCTTTTAAAAAATTTACATATCGAATAATATGGATATCAATAGGTACGATTAATATATGAAAAACAATTTAATAACTCAAATAAAATTTTTAAATGAAGTTAAATTTGATATGCATTCATGCACACCCCAAAAACAAAAACAAATAACTTATTTATTGTATTATTATGTTTCTTTAGACAAGAGACTAAAAAAGATCGAAAGAAATTAACATTAGGTAGAAAAAAAAAGGGGCAAATTCTATCACTTATTTACTTAAGTCTAGGCTGGATGATGTTAGGTCTATGTCCAAAAAACGAATCCATCTTATTTCTTAAACATAATTTCTTATTAACTATAACATTAAATATATTTATATCACGACTTAAAATAAAAAATGTTAAAAATTTTAAACATTTAAGTTCATTGACCCTGTTTGGTTCAGTTTTTTTCTTTCAGTTTGCTGCTTATTTCAGCTTTCAGCTTAATTTAAGTTATTTTGATGTGTTTGGTTTAACTTAACAATGCAGTTTATAACTTTTTGTAAGTCAGAAATCAGCTTATTCTTTGAGTGGGGCAGGAGAAACTTAATTTATAAGTCAGAAATCAGCTTATGTTCATAGTTATAAGTTATAAGCTGTTAAGATATAAGCTGTTAAGACATAAGCTATAAGCACTTTCCTACAGTTCTATCAAACAGGGCCATTGCTTATATATGCTGAAAGCTAAACTTTGTAATTAATCTATTTGTAGGTTTATTTTTACTCTCTAAAAATAAAATGAAATAATATAAAAATATAAATATACGTACATATACATTAGTGGGTCGGGCAAGGATTGAGCATTCATTTGAAGCTTGCCCATAATTATAAACACGCTGTAAAAAAAATGCCCAGCCCTAAGTCTAAAATGAAATCTAAAGCTCAATAATTTTATGGGCTCGCATTTGGGCTTGTCTGTGTTATCATAACTCACAAATTCTACGAGCAACAAAGGGATTCTATTTACATTCAAAAAATTATTAAGGCCTCGTTTGGGAACAGGCTAATTTAGTAACTTTTTGGCTATTTGGCTAAAAAGGTAGGTAAAAAAAATTTATATGTTTGGGATGACTTTTTGGCTAATTACGAAAAGATGTGTAAAAAGTAGAGAGAAAAGAGAATCTTTGACTTTTTAGTATGAGTTGTTGGCTTTTTGGCTAAAATGGTAACTTTTTGACTTTTTGGCTAAAAAGGTAAGTGCCCAAACGGGGCCTAAATATTCTCAATTTCTAAGTACATTCTGGTTAATTATTTAAAATTTTATTGTACTCTCATTACACCCTATTATATTTCTCAAATTACCCTCAAGGTGTACCAAAATAATAAATAATAAACAAACTAAAAAAACTAAATCATTTCAAAAAAATTTCAATACAGAAAATAATTCTCAAAAAAAAAAAAAAAACCAAATTTATAAGCACATAAGCATTATAAATAGAAAAAAAATCAAACTTTTACATAATCATTATACAACTTTTCAATACAAAAAAAAAGAAGCTTTTACATTATAAATTATCCACAAGAATACTCGTAAAAAAATAAAAACCAAACTTATAAACACAAAAGCATAGGCACTAATAAGAAAAAATAGTTCTCAAATAATGTACTATTTAAATGATAAGATAAGAACAACTCCAATAATATGTTATTGTTAATCTAACTACTGGGCCTTTTAATTTTTGTCAAAAAAATAATATAGAAAATAATTGATGGTACTCTGTAAAAATTGTGAAACTCCTTTATATGAATACTTATCTCTTTTTTTTTTATGGGTTGCTTCAAAAAACTATTTTGATTATTACTCTCATCCATTATTTAATTTTGTTCAAACTTTCTTCTAGGGTTTGAGATTTTAAAATAATAAAAAATAATGATGTTGATGATGATAGTGAGTTTTGGTAGGATGGATTGGAGTTCTGGAGGGAGGATGAAGAAAAAGAAGAAGAAATAATTTTGATCTCTTGGGTAAGAAGATACGGGGATTCAAATAGGAAAAATTGATTAGCGTGTACCATGAGAAAAAAAAAAAAAATATTTTCGGGTTTAATATATGTTATCCTTATTAGTAAATTCATATTAGGATATAAAAGGAATTAAAATTTATGAATTTAAATTGAACATACTGATGCATATTTTGAGTTCAAATAGAATCCCCCGAGCAACAGTACTAGCGTAGAGGCAAAAGTACATGAGTTTTGGGTAGAGCTATTATGACAAGGGATATGGTATAGGTTAGGACCCACCCTCACTCTTATTTTCGTTATTTATCCTAGGATTGGATATAGGGTTATTCAAACTGCCAAATTCGAACCGATCCACATATAAATAGATGGTTTCATAGATACAATGCGGATGGATGCGGTTTGAAATATGACATAATTGCGGATTATGGGCGGGTTGCGAGTTTAACCCGCACCTGCAAGAACTCACCCCTACTTAGACTTTTTTTTTTTTTTTTTTTTTTTTTTTAAACTTGGACCGTTGTTATTTTATTATTACATTTTGGATGAATGTAAAAGTTAATGAAGAATTACTTTTAGGTAAGTTTTGTATTTTGAATGATTTTATTTTAATTGTGTTGTTGGGTAGTAAATAGCGGATGAGATTGATGATCTAGTTTAAAATTTTGAAAGATGTGCTTGTGTATATATACAAATAATTAATTTTATTAATACATAAATCATACTCACATAACAAATGACCAATTTTATTAATAAGTAAATCACTAAGTAAGTTAACAATTTTTAATGATATGAAAAACATTTTCACTTAACCATTTTATCAATAAATAAATCATTAAGTCAATGAATAACTTTTTAATGATATGAAAAATATTTTTTAATAAGCAATTTTGATAATTTATTATTGCATAGGAGAATTATTATTTTTTTCCCCCTGAGTATTATTGTGTTAGATGAAAATTTATAACAAACGATAGTTGTAATTTCCAGTATTGTATGACCAATTCATATTTTAAACAAATTTTTATGGGTGTATTTGTAATTTTTTAAAAAGTAAAAAATTTATGTTTCATAATTGACAAAGAATGTTTGCACAATTACGAAAAAAAACTTGTTGCATAATTGACCAAGAATATTTTACGTAATTACGAAAAAAACATTCACTCAACATATAGGCCACCATTAATAAATTATTTCATGAAATGACAAAATTGAAAAGAAAAGACGAATCTCAAGCAATTAAGTGATTCTTATATATATATAAGTATATATTTGGTTTGGTCTCCAAGAAAAAAATTTATGGTTCCATCCTTGACCAAAGCTTTAAAAAAATTTACATATCGAATAATATGGATATCAAAGTATCGATATATATGAAAAACAATTTAATAACTCAAATAAAATTTTTAAATGAAGTTAAATTTGATATGCATTCATGCACACCCAAAAACAAAAACAAAATAACTTATTTAATTGTATATTATGTTTCTTTAGACAAGAGACTAAAAAAAGTCGAAAGAAATTCAACATTAGGGAAAAAAAAAAGGGGCAAAATATTACTATCATTTATTTACTTAAGTCCTAGGCTGGCTGATGATTAGGTCTATGTCCAAAAACAAATCCATTATTTCTTAAACATATATCTTATTAACTAATAACATTAAATATATTTATATCACGACTTAAAAATAAAATAATGTTAAAAATTTTAAACATTTAAGTCATTGACCCTGTTTGGTTCAGTTTTTTTTTCCAGCTTATTTCAGCTTAATTTAAGTTATTTTGATGTGTTTGGTTTAGCTTAACAATGCAGCTTATAGCTTTTTGCAAGTCAGAAATCAGCTTATTCTTTGAGTGGGCCAGGAGAAACTTAATTTATAAGTCAGAAATCAGCTTATGTTCATAGTTATAAGTTATAAGCTGTTAAGACATAAGCTGTTAAGACATAAGCTATAAGCACTTTCCTACAGTTCTATCAAACAGGGCCATTGTTTATATATGCTGAAAGCCAAACTTAGTAATTAATCTATTTGTAGGTTTATTTTTACTCTCTAAAAATAAAATGAAATAATATAAAAATATAAATCAACAATGATTCATCCCTCCTTTTCCCCCCACCCCCTTTGACCCCCTCTCTCTCTCATTGGTTACTTTTTCTTTTTCTTTTTCTTTTTCTTTTTTTTCCTGCTCCTCCAATCACCACCCGTCACGTGGCAAAGGGGGTGAGAGGGTGACCACCAAAAGGGGATCCCCAGTATTATTCAATATAAATATACGTACATATACATTAGTGGGTCGGGCAAGGATTGAGCATTCATTTGAAGCTTGCCCATAATTATAAACACGCTGTAAAAAAAATGCCCAGCCCTAAGTCTAAAATGAAATCTAAAGCTCAATAATTTTATGGGCTCGCATTTGGGCTTGTCTGTGTTATCATAACTCACAAATTCTACGAGCAACAAAGGGATTCTATTTACATTCAAAAAATTATTAAATATTCTCAATTTTTAAGTACATTCTGGTTAATTATTAAAAATTTTATTGTACTCTCATTACACCTTATTATTTTTCTCAAATTACCCTCAAGGTATACCAAAATAATAAATAATAAACAAACTAAAAAAACTAAATCATTTCAAAAAAATTTCAATACAGAAAATAATTCTCAAAAAAAAAAAACCAAACTTATAAGCACATAAGCATTATAAATAGAAAAAAAATCAAACTTTTACGTAATCATTATACAACTTTTCAATACAGAAAAAAAAGAAGCTTTTACATTATAAATTATCCACTAGAATACTCGTGAAAAAATAAAAACCAAACTTATAAACACACAAGCATAGGCACTAACAAGAAAAAATAGTTCTCAAATAATGTACTATTTAAATGATAAGATAAGAACAACTCCAATAATATGCTATTGTTAATCTAACTACTGAGCCTTTTAATTTTTGTCAAAAAAATAATATAGAAAATAATTGATGATACTCTATAAAAATTGTGAAACCCCTTTATATGAATACTTATCTCTTTTTTTTTTTTTTTTTATGGGTTGCTTCAAAAAACTATTTTGATTATTACTCTCATCCATTATTTAATTTTGTTCAAACTTTCTTCTAGGGTTTGGGATTTTAAAATAATAAAAAATAATGATGCTGATGATGATGGTGAGTTTTGGTAGGGTGGATTGAAGTTTTGGAGGGAGGATGAAGAAAAAGAAGAAGAAATAATTTTGATCTCTTGGGAAAGAAGATACGGGGATTCAAATAGGAAAAATTGATTAGCGTGTACCATGAGAAAAAAAAAAATTATTTTCGGGTTTAATATGTGTTGTCTTTATTAGTAAATTCATATTAGGATATAATAGAAATTAAAATTTATAAATTTAAATTAAACATACTGACACATATTTTGAGTTCAAATAGAATCTCCTGAACAACAGTACTGGTGTAGAGGCAAAAGTACATGAGTTTTGGGTATAGCTATTATGACAAGGGATATGGTATAGGTTAGGACCCACCCTCACTCTTATTTTCATTATTTATCCTAGGATTGGATATAGGGTTATTCGAACCGCCCAACTCGAACCGATCCACATATAAATAGATGGTTTCATAGATACAATGTGGATGGATGCGGTTTGAAATATGACATAATTGCGGGTTATGGGCGGGTTGTGAGTTTAACCCGCACCTGCAAGAACTCACCCCTATTTAGAAATTTTTTTTAATTTTTTTTTTTTAAAACTTGGACCGTTGTTATTTTATTATTGCATTTTGGATGAATGTAAAAGTTAATGAAGAATTACTTTTAGGTAAGTTTAGTATTTTGAATGATTTTACTTTAATTGTATTGTTGGATAGTAGATAGCGGATGAGATTGATGATCTAGTTTAAAATTTTGAAAGATGTGCTTCTGTTAGTTTATGATTTAATTTATAAGTTTAAAATTTTGAATGATTTGTTTGTGTTAGGAATTAATTTTGTTGTGCTTTTAATTTTATAAGTTTTAATTTATTAATTATTAATGCTGTAGCATTTTAGAAAATGGGGGGAAAATGACTCAAAATAAATATTTACAAAATAAGAAAAAAGAAAAAGGCTTCAAAATATTTTTTTTTCAAAAAATCTAATCAGCAAACCGCCCTCAACTGCCCGCATATTCATTAACCCTATCCGCACAAACCGCAACCTGCACTGCGAGCAGTTTACAAGTTAAATTTTTCCTAAACCACATACATTTGGGTGCGTCCAAAACAATCCACAAATCGTTCAAAACTAAACCACAACCACCCTTAGTTTGTCTCCATCCCTGACTTGACCCTCATAAAACTCTCCTCCACCCCCAACACTTAAACCGACAAATGTAACCCCCATCCCGATCCTACCTAATCCATGACGTATCTAGAAATTAAATAACAATATTAAAACTCAATAATTAAAACTAAAAAATAATATTTATTATTAAAAAAATATTATATATTATACAAAAAATAGAATTATGTTATATATCTATTCTATTATATAAAGGGAAACTCTTTGATGGTGTTGTCACTTTTGTCCAATAACTTTCTTCATTAAAATAAGCCTAAAAAATTATATAATTTTCATATATATATATATATATTAATTATTTGGAGACTTACGTGTATGTCTTATTAAGTAAATTTATTGTCTAATAAATCTTACGATAATTAATGATATTTTTTATCATATACTATTAAAAAAGTCACTAATTGTTAATTTTCAACGATAGTTTAAAAATTTTATTACAAAAAATGTCATTAATTCTAAGTTTTAGAGACAGTTTAAAAAAATTATCACAAAAAAAAGTTATTAATTTTTCAACTTTCAGCGACAATTTAAAAAATTCGTCACAGAAAAAAATTACTAATTGTCAATTTTTAACAATATATGTAAAAAATTGTCACAAAAAATTATTTTTCGCGACAATTGTGCTAAGACTTATTTTCAATAGAATTTGATGAGAATTAAATCTATTTATTAAGACTAATTAATAATTTACCCTAATTATTTTTGTCAGTTATTAAAAAGACCTAATAGTAAAAACAGTCATCCACCCCTGTTTGGTGCCTACTAAGCAACTTCCTATCATAGGAATTACAAAATAACTTCCAATCACAGCATTTACAAAAGAGAAGTGATTGGGACCCCTCAATCACCAACCCCCACCGCCCCCGACACACACGTGGGGTTGATGATTGGAGGAGGAGAAGAAAAAAAATAAAAATAAATTTGGTCAATCAAAAGCTAGAGGGGTTGTGAGAGTCACCCCTAGAGGGGTCCGGATCATTTTTCTTTACAAAATTTGAAATTTGTAGCAGCTTTCACTTTTCAAACTTGTTTCCTCCATTGACAAATTTCATTGTTCCTTTTGTCTTCTTCTTATTTTGGTCTTCCTCTTTTGAAAGTTGCTCACTTTGAGCTTGAGTAGGAATCTTTCAAGATCACTGACATCACAGATTTTGACTATCCAAGTTTCTTGTTCTATCTTTTCAATTATTTATTTTTTGTTTTTCTTGTAGAAAAATTTACTTACCATGAACCACGCATCAAATTTTTGTTTTACATTGAATTATTTATTTTTTGTTTTTTGCTTTTTTGCTTTTTGTTTTTTTTGGTAGAAAAATTTACTTGCCATGTATCACACATCGAATTTTTGTTTTACATTGAATTTTTGTTTTACTATTCTATATTATTGTTTGCTTTATCTTGTACAATATATATATATATATATTATATATTATCACATTACTAAAGTTGGCATTAGAGCTCCAATTTTAGTGTTCTCTATCATTACTGGATATTATTGTTGTATGGTCAAGGATGGAACCATACTTTTTTTTCTTTTTTCTTTTTTTTTTTAATTCAAACTAAAAATATTATGGTAATTATCAACGAGTAATATATATATATACTAGTTTAAGAAGGCCCGTGCAAGATACGGACTATTATTACAGTATATTTAAATTTTGTATTTTGATAATTTTTTAAAAGAGATTTTTATTGATAAATTTCATTTAGAAGTGTTCTAACCCAAAAAATTTATAAATGAATTTTTTAACCCACTTAGTCTCATGTATTTATACTTTTATTCTATAAAGTCTTTTTTCTTTATTTACACTATTTTTTTAGACTCTTATGCCCTTAATATTGATATTTAATGTTGGGGGAGAGAAGGAAAAGAATCAAGTCGTAGGAAATTTCATATACAAATTAAATAATATTGCTGTTATTATTTTATATTATTATATAATATGAATATATTTTTAATTGACAACACATTGAAAATAGTGTGAACATTCTCTCTCATCTGATATGAATATATTTTTAATTGACAACACATTAAAAATAATGTAAACCATTCTCTCTCATCTGATGTGAACGTTTACAACACCTTTCTGAAAAATTCTCTCTCATCTAATGAGAATCTTCTTATTTTTAATTGACAACACATTATTATTCATAATATGTAGTGATGTGAACATTCACATTCGTATGTTTTAATATGAATATTCACATCATGTAATTGACAACACAATGATAAAAATTCATTTCAAATTAATGTGAATATAATGATGTGAATATTTACATCATGTAATTGATAACAATTCATTTTAAATTAATATGAATATAAAAAAGCCAACATCCTGATGCATGAGAACTACTAAAATATAATGACAATCAATATTAAATATCAACATTAATGGAGGGCAAGAGAGATTAAGGGTATTTTGGTCTTCTTATCTCAAATGGGATCTAATAGAATAATAAAAAAGAATATGGATTTGATAGAATAAAACTCTTAGAAAGATGATTTATCAAAAAAACTCCTTTTTTAAAAATTAGAATATTGTTTTATAAAATTGAATAGAATAAATCAATAGATATATAATAAAATTATGTGATATGATATGTCTCATTTTTTTATTTGTTATACACCCAATGATGTAAATTTCAATTCTATTACCATATTATTTTGGATGAATTTATAAGTCTTTAACATTTCTTCCGAATTTATAAAAAAGAATTATGGTGTATAGCTTTTCTCAATAGATAAATATAAAACAAATACTACGAAAATTCTCTCATCTAAAAAAAACAATTAAGACAATTCACTAAACGAATAAAGAAGCAAAAGAAAATACATATATATATATATATATACAAATAACTAATTTTAGTAATACATAAATCCTACTCGCATAACAAATGACCAATTTTATTAATAAGTAAATCATTAAGTAAGTTAACAATTTTTAATGATATGAAAAATATTTTCAGTTAACCATTTTATTAATAAATAAATAATTAAGTCAATGAACAACTTTAATGATATGAGAAATATTTTTTAATAAACAATTTTGATAATTTATTATTGCATAGGAGGAATTTTTTTTTTCCCTTGAATATTGTTGTGTTGGATGAAAATTTATAACAAACGATAGTTGTAATTTTCAGTATTATATGACCAATTCATATTTTAAACAAACTTTATGGGTATATTTTTAATTTTTTAAAAAATAAAAGATTTATGTTTCATAATTGACAGAATGTTTGTGCAATTACAAAAAAAACATGTTGCATAATTGACCAAGAATATTTGCATAATTACGAAAAAAACATTCACTCAACATATAGGCCACCATTAATAAATTATTCAATGAAAGGACAAAATCGAAAAGAAAAGACAAATCTCAAGTAGTTAAGTGGGTATATATTTGGTTTGCTCTCCAAGAAAAAAAATTATGGTTCCATCCTTGACCAAAGCTTTAAAAAAATTTACATATCGAATAATATGGATATCAAAGTATCTATATATATGAAAAACAATTTAATAACTCAAATAAAAATTTTAAATGAAGTTAAATTTGACATGCATTCATGCACACCCAAAAACAAAAACAAAATAACTAATTTAATTGTATATTATGTTTCTTTAGACGAGAGACTAAAAAAAGTCGAAAGAAATTCAACATTAGGAGAAAAAAAAAAGGGCAAAATATTACTATCATTTATTTACTTAAGCCCTAGGCTGGCTGATGATTAGGTCTATGTGTTGGAAATATTTTTCGATAATATTAATTTAACAGAATAATTAAATACAGTAAATAATTAAACACTGAACTTGAGTTAACTTACAATTTTTCTTCGTAAAAACAAACTTAGAATAAATTTGTAATTAAGGCCAGTATTTGAACACTGTGTCTTTAAGACAGAAATTCGTCCTCTCCTAAGGTGCTCGAGAATAATGAACCAGGATTCAACAATCACCCCAAACAGATGCAGCACAACGTAGTGTTTGTACAGCGAACCAGGCTGTGTTTTCAAACTCCCACAGAATGCAAGATGAAGAACGAAGGAAGCAGTGAAGAGAGAAGATGGAAGGAAAGAAAAAAATGATTAATTTTGGAATAGAGGGTTGCTATATATATAGGCAGTGAAGTGCCTTTTCCGGAATGGAAGAGAGTTGTGATGAACAGTCACCGGACTGGAGATGCGATTGGTCGGAGATGAAGAAGAGTTGCAACTGAAAATTTTGATTTCAAAATTTTGGAATTTGAATTTTTCTGGAAAAAAATTATTCAAAATATTCAAATAATTTTGGAGCAAAAAATAAGGGCGGGTTTGACCCACACCCACACCCGCTCCGACCCGGCCGGACAGACATCGCGTGTGTGGCAGTTTTGGGTTTGTCTATAACTCCTTCTCCTACAAAACTTGGGTACCCCTTGGGGCTCAACCCAAGGTCTCCAACTTAGAGCTTATATACTTATAGAAACTCTCCCATGTTTCCTATGTGAGACAAGGTTTAGATATCAACTCATGGGAACCACACCAAACATATTCATGTTCATGAGGTTCACATCGGTATCAATTTCTCATTCACTCGAAACCCGAGTATATATTCTTATTCACTACACGGCAAGGAACTCGTTGCCACTCGGACCCACTAAACTTGAGGTGTGGGTCTTAAGACAGAAATTGTATTTTTGCTATTTTACTTCTATAAATCTGTTTCTGTATTTTTTGATTAAAAATTAATTTACCGAACATTTAATGTTGTCTGTGTGTGTATATATATTCATGTTTGTTATTACATAGGTGGGTCAATAGTTATGTGTGATTGTATAATATCATTCTTTATTTCATAAGTGCACTGTGTACAAATATTCCTGGGCTATATATATATATATCTTTTGATCTCTTGTATCTGGAGCATGAGTAGTCTTGTCTTTGGGGAAATTGGTTTATTGCACTTATAGTTCTATCACATGTACTGTGTATTTAAGTAAGATTATTTGTATACAGAATTTTTTTTTTAATACAGAATAGAGTGTCTTTGTTTACTGGTTGCCATATAACATTAGAATTCTGTATTCTTCTTTTCTAGTTTAAATAAACTTGTAGTGTTTCTTACACAGCATGTGTAAAACATAAAGTATTATAATACAGCGGGAAAAACATTTAGATCATACCTTTAGGTGATAGAACCTCGCGGGTAAATCACGTGCTTCCAGAAACTGAACAACGAATCCAGCTGTGGAGTGGTACTACAAAATGAGTATCACCCACACAAGTCACAGTGCAAAATGGCTTGATCGTTGTTTAATGGGAGAGAGTCAGAGAGAGAGTCTGGAAAAAAGGTTATGGATAAAAACCACATAACGTATCTGATATACGTATCTGATATATCAATATATTATCTAAAATATATAATTAGATATATAACCACCAATATCTATTTATCCATCTATTCATCTATCCATATCTATTGATATGATAGATATAGATATCCTGAATGGTTATCCAAATAAGTTTTGAATTAAAATTCAAACTTACATGGATAAGGTTCAAAAGGTTCAGGTTCAAAGGGTCATGCCACATGGGTGCCCAATTTCTAACATCTCCCACTCGCACATGAGTTGGCATGACACTACCACATCTCTATCTTAATCTCCTAAAAAATGAACAATCGCATACTAGCCAATGCACCGTACGACTGCTGAGAACACCTGCATGTGGGAGCTCTATACTAGAAACTCAAAATGAGCCAGCATAAAGACATCAACCCAAAAAGAATAGAAATAGTGTCTCATATACCCCAGATCCATCTAATTACACCGGTCCAAAAAACATCTCTAATCCCTCAAAAAGAGCATGTTTGACCCTTTCAATTCTTGCAATATATTCACACTCAATCCGTCTCTCATATAGAGCAATGTGAGTTGCCGACAGTGAATATATAACAGTGGTGTAATACTAGATGATCTTTCCTTTGCCATCATGCCATTTAGTTTAGGGTTGATCGCTTTCCCAGTGATGTCCCTTAAGGCTGAATCATACATGACCACAGGCAACATACAAAAATAGCAGAACATCAACCCCTCACCTTATGACATAGTCAAAAGTCACAAAAGGGTACATAAATGAAAGTTATATCAATAATGACACGTAAGACTCACACGATGAGGAAACATGGATCCATTCTCTCACCTCATTACTCGGTCGCCAAGCACATATAATATGAATACATGCTACGGTGGAGTAACTCTTCAAAAAGAGTGACGTCATACTCGATACACCGTACAGATATTAGTCTAGTCGCTTTCTAGCTCCTAACCTGAATTCTCTATTTGATTGCCTTCCAGGCGCCAAATGAGATCTTGCATCTAGCTAATCATAACAGGCACAACATGGAAAGTAGGTACTAACATCCATGTTTGGTCCTTAACATGACCTCATCTTGGTTGTAACCAAGGCGACATGCATAGTGGATAATTTAAGCCTCTCTTGGCTCCAAATAAAAAATAAACCATTAGTCTCATCCTTGCTCGCTCTTAAGCGCCAAAGGCGATTGCTCGTGTGAGTGAGCCAATCTTGCCTGCTGACATCATCATCTGCTAATCATTATGACACAAACCATAATAGTGTCAGCATCCCATCATCTCACAACAAATAAGTGATCGATCCAAAAAAAAAAAAATGACCACAGCTTGCGTAATTCTAGATTCCAAACATAAGCCTTATCAGCACCTTTTGTGATAAGCATATACAACGGAATCCTCTATGTGCGCCTCACATGAAGTGATTCAAGATCACTACCTCTTGCGCAATAACCTCTCTAAAGATATGAACAAAATCAATGAAAGTTATAAAATGCTCATGAAAAGTTATAAAATGCTCATCTTTTTAACATATTGTCATTTTTATGCAAAAATAATTTGTGAAACTTAAAAATTAACTTTATTGTATGTTTTAAAAAGTAAGTTGCTTTAAAAAATAAAAAAATAAAAAAATTGTTGAAAATAGTTTTTAGAAACGCTAGTTTTCTGTGTTTGTTTGTTTGTTTTTTTTTTTCTGAACGGAAGTTTTCTGTGTTTGTTGAAATATGAAAACAGAAAACAAAAACAGTACTTAACAGGCCGAAACCTTAGGCCTCGTTTGGCAAGAGGCTATTTTAGCCAATTAGCCAAAAAGTTACTAAATTAGCCAAAAAGCCAACAACCCATACCAAAAAGTCAAAGATTCTCTTTTCTCTCTACTTTTTGCACATCTTTTCGTAATTAGCCAAAAAGTCATCCCAAACATACAAGTTTTTTTTACCTATCTTTTTAGCCAAATAGCCAAAAAGTTACTAAATTAGCCTGTTCCCAAACGAGGCCTTAGTCCTTGTTAATACTGTATGAAGTTCACAAGTTCAATATCAAACAAATACCAAGGAAAACAAAAATTCTTTCTTTTTAATTATAGGGGGATGGTACTGAAATCTGCAAAAATTGTACAATTCTCATCTTGGATTTGTACAAGATGAGCAAACAAAAAATTTGTACATGACAAACAGAAAAGAATGTCAAAGAATTCCTATGTCATCTTTTCTATTCACAAAAAAAGAATAGACTAATTAAAGAATAAACCCTATCGGATGTATGTATCATGACTGTTTGGCGGCTATGGTTCCTGAGGTTCCTTTACATAATGGAGAGGATTGTGGTGTATAATGCCTAATTCGAGTCAATTCTCCACTGAAACTAGACATTTTAATGTGGATCTCTCCACTAAAAGTTTTGGGAATAGACTCGAGTCGAGTGGAGTTTGATCTGAAATGGGCAGCAGCAGCAGCAGCACTTCTTGGAGACAAATTCACTTGCTCCAAAGCATGGAATTGGAGTTTGGAAGGATAATCCCTCACACACCCAATACGAGGCCCGGCTCCCGTAGTCCATTTGCAAGACAGCTGCTTCCCCAATTGATATGAATTCATTCCTTTATGCGAATTAATCCTTTTCAGAATGGATTCTTGAGTAATCCATTAGTAGACACATCGCTCCCACTGTCCCTAGGATATTGGAAATTTCTTTCCATTCTCAACTAGGCTACATAGAGCGCTATGCTTGGAATTCTCCATCTTATAGAGTTCCGAAAACTCTATTCACGTCACCTTTACTAATAAAACTTTATGTGATTTAGTTACGCTACCACAAAGCTGCTTACCTATATGCACATGACCCGGAGGGTTTACATGACAGCATACAATAATGCGCCACATAACCCTATGTGTTTACAAGACAACATACAATAATGCGCTATAGAACCCTTGGTCTTAACTTCGCAACCTTATGAGAAGTAAAATAAGGATAAGCTGCTTTGATGCTTACAGTTCGCCCACAAATGGCTCTCTGCTAACCCATTACTTAAATTGAGTGTAAAATCTGATATGAAGGGCACTTAGTTAAGGATATAGGCAACAAACTAAAGTGCAATTCCCAATTAGGAAACATTTTGCGCCATCATCCACCTAACATTAACAATACTTAATTCTTTATCTCTACTACACCATTGTGTTGTTGAGTACTAGAAATAATCAATTTTCTAAGCATCAATTTCTCTTCACAGAGCTTTCTAAAAAAAACTCAAATAGATACTCACCACCTTAGTCAAAACTAAAAGCACAAAAGCTCTTATCTAATTGATCTCGATCTCATTTGTGCAATGTCAAAAATCATCTCAAAACTTTTGACTTATGGGAGATCAAATAGTCTTGACTCAGATGCGTATTGTAATCTATAAATGTGTCGAGATTGAGGCTTAGCTATTATACCCTTACACATATCTAGTCACAAGTATCATAGTAGACTAAATGCGCCAATACAAATGACCTTCTACAGCTTTCTTACTTACTTGTGCGCAACCATTGCAAACAAAGTTATACATTCACATGAGAGCATGATGTCACAAGCGAGTGGGCCCAAGAGGGCCTACTCAAACCATCCTGTCATCATTTCATTAATGTGATTAAGTATAATAAGCCACCGGTTCATGACCAATGTCATAAACTAGTTCCAATCATCTTAATATGTGAGTTCTTGAAGACAAATTTTAAAGGTTTAGGCCCAACTAGGTAATGACTCACGACTAATTCATATTCACTAGATCATAAAAGGATGTCATGGAGATATCAAGTACGCCTAAGTCGCAAATTTAACCAGTAAATGCTAATCCCCTGCACCTTCAAGTTAATTTTATTCTCCATACACTTTAATGCATCTAGTTGAAAGATGATGATACTCCTCTTGCCATATCTATTTCTCGCTTCATAGTTACTTATAATTAATTGTACTATCCACAAGAAGGAGAGAATAAGCTGTCAACTATGACAGCTCCTGAAGTAACTTAAGCGCGAATTAGGCTAAATAGTCTAATTTAACACAATGTTCTCACGAGCCATGCGTCAAATTCTTAGAGTCATAACAACCTTGTCGGCCTTGACCTTTTCATTTCTAAGCTGCAACATTTGCGCTTAGTGGTAAACGTTATTGAAAAACGTTAGCCTAGCTAAGGAATCATACAAAGAAGCCCCTCCTCATGTCTCACACTCATGTGTGGAAACAGTAAGTGTCCAAACTTAGATAAGTTGGCAATGCTAATAGATTTTGCAGCCACTAAGCGCTAATCTTTTCACTTAGTGTTAATAGATTTTGCGGCTTCTAAGCGCTAATCTTTTAACTTTACCTGATATTTCAACGCACACTATTATAGTGCATGAAATTTTGCTCCATCCACTCCCAATAATTGGGTATAGAGCAAAACCCTGCTCATACTGGCTACTCATCTTACACTTAATGACTAATTTATTTAAGCTCGCATTTCTTGGATGAAGCCTTATGAGCATAACATGCATTGCATTTACTTGGTTTGGGCTTAATGTCCGGGGACTATAATGCAACGACACCATTGAATTAAGATATCTCCCTTGTCTTGCCTTGTCTTGTCTTGTTTGCCACTGACGGTTTACCGCGTGGGTTTTGTTTGCCGA